>PVIC010000401.1:0-127205 GCA_004025085.1 Thryonomys swinderianus
GTTTCCAGACGTGATTAGGGTGTAAACCAGAAAAGGGGAAAAGACCCGCCCCGACTATGGGTGGCGCCCTCCAATAGCACGAAGCCTGGGTGGAATGAAAGAGAAGAAAGATGGAAGTCAGGCTGCATTTGAAAAGCTCCATTCTGCTTGCACAGGTGCATCTTTTGACACTGCCTGTGGATATCGCCCTCCAGTTTCTCTGAGCTTTCAATGCAGACTCATGCCAGTGACTCACCAGGGAGCACCCCGGCTTCAGTCTGGGCCTGACTCTGCTTTCTTGTTCCCTCTTATTCTGCAACTTGCAACTTCTTGGACTGGACAACTACTGGGTCCTCTGGCTCTCTAGTGCACGGACACAGCTATCATAGACTCTCCCAGCTCTGACCCAGAAACCTACTTAACAAATCATCTTACGTAAATATATAAATCACATATATACATATATGTATACACGTACATAAACATATGTATACCTATATGTCATATATATACATTTATGTATAAATCATATATACATATATGTTTACTGAAGGTTTTCAAAGGCTGAATGTTAAACTAGATTGATGCTAAATACTTTATGGCCTCAATACTGCTATTAGCACCCACTGTATAAATATCTTTATATATGAAATTCAGTTTCATAGTCTAGAACTATCTGGCTTGTTATTCGCACAAACAGTGAATGTCCTGTATACATGGAGCTCTATGTGCATGTATATATTGTGATGTTCTAGAAAATTCTAGTCGGTGTAACTTCTAATAGGTTGGTCTTAAAATAGAGATTATCTAGATGGGTCTAATGAAATCACCCGAGCCCTTTAAAAGCAGGGTCTTCTCTGGCCAGTAGCAAAAGGGGAAATGAAAGATTTGATGCACCATTGCTGGTGTCCAGATTGATGTGGCCATGTGTAGACTTGACAGTGACCTTTGTCTGACAGAGAGAAAATGGGGACTTGGTCTTACAACCACAAGGAACTGCAATCTGCCTACAATTGGCAGAATCTGGAAAATGGGTTTTTCCCTCCCAAAGACTCCAGATAACAGAAACCTCTGTTTGGATTTCTAGATGCTCTAAGCAAAGAACCCAGTCAAATACACCAGACTTCTCACTTACAGAATTGTGAGATGATAGATGATGTTTTAAGCTAATTAAGCTTGCAGTAACTTGTTATACAGCAAAAAAAAATTAAAAAATGAATACAGTCATATTAAACTTTCAACCCATTAGCTTTGTGTATAGGCTTGCCTGGATTGAGCAGGAAACCAACTGATTAATAATAATTACTTGCAGAGCAGATGGCATGGGGCAGAGTCTTTCCTGTTTTTCCAGAATTGGAAGCGAGCAGCCCAGCTGAGCAAAAAGAACGCTCAGAGTCTGACATGCCACCAACAGGGGCCGGTGTTGGGTGTCTTCTCCATCCTAGGGACATGCTGGGGATGGGCTGCCGGGTACATGGCAGAAGTTTAAATCAACCACTAAAATAGGAGCAAAGCGGTGAGCAACTTCCAAATCAACAGAGCAAAATACGAGCCTAAGGAAAACTTCATCATTCCAATGGAAGATATAAAAAGAGAAAGAGAAAAAACTGGTAAATAGTAAACATAAGTAGAAAAATTTTTAAACATTAACTGCACCGTATAAACTATGATCTTTTCTAAAATAGAATATTGCTCTGCCATAAAGAATGATAAGTTTGAGTCATTTATACTCAAATGGACTTAAAATAGAGATTATCTTAAGGACACACTCATAAGTGAAATAAATAGGTCACAGACATGTAAATACCATATCTTTTCTCTGGTATGAGAATCTGAAGATATAAACGAGTTCTAGATTCAAATGCTAAAGGGGGCTAGGGGTATATAATATGAGGAAAAATGCAGTAGTAAAAAAAGGAAACAAAGGGCCAGAGATTTAGCTCAGTGGTTCCGGCGCCTGCCTAGCAAGTACAAGGACCTGAGTTCGATCCCCGGTTACCACATATAATGCTGGGCGTGGTGGCTCACGCCTGTAATCCCAGCACTCGGGAGGCAGAGACGGGAGGATTGCTGAGTTCGCAGCGGCTTGCCTGGGCACCACAGTGAGCTCAGGGCCAGCCTGAACTACAAAGCAAGACCCTGTCTCCAAAAAGCAAAAATAAATAAATAAATAAATAAATAATAAAAAATAAAGACTATGGGGCCGGAGGGTTAGCTCAGTGGTTCCGGCGCCTGCCTCGCAAGCATAAGGACCTGAGTTCGATCCCCGGTTACCACATATAACGCTGGGCGTGGTGGCTCACGCCTGTCATCCCAGCACTCAGGAGGCAGAGACGGGAGGATTGCTGAGTTCGCGGCGGCTTGCCTGGGCACCATAGTGAGCTCAGGGCCAGCCTGAACTACAAAGCAAGACCCTGTCTCCAAAAAGCAAAAAAATAAATAAATAAATAAATAAAGACTATGATCTCTATTTGTAAAACATAAAAATTCTCAAATTAAATTTTTTGAAACTATATATTTTTTTTACTGTTTCATACCTAGCTATAAATTTAAATGAAAGACACACTTCAGACCAAAGCAAATTTGTCTTTGTCACACTGAAAGTTTTCAAAGACTGAATGTTAAACTAGATTGATACGAAATACTTTATCTTCTCAATATTGCTGTTAGCACCCACTCTATAAACAGTTTTATGTTTGAAATGCAGTTTCAGAGTCTAGAACTGTTTGGTTTGTTATCAGCACAAACAGTGAATATCCTAAAAATGAGCTTCTAAACAGCTGGCGGTTGATGCGTTAGCACCACCTAAATTCACATGACATCTCTCCGCTCTTTTACACAAATACTAGAAAACCTTCACTTCTCAAGGAAGTTGGTGCACAACCTTCCTGTGTGCTTCTGAGTCTGGGAACGTAGAACAACCTTAGAACGGATTGAAATTCTATGTTAGTAGCCACTTCTAAAATACAAAAAATACAATAAGGCTAAAACTAAAATGTTAGGAAAAGATATACTACCAGGTAATAGTAGCCAAAACAAAAATACTGTCACAATTTTAATTTCTGGCCTAATAGGGCAATAATATAAAAACATAGTAGGGACTTTTATGAAAAGAACAATCACCTTGAAGATTCAGCAATCTTGAATGTGTACCCATCTAACAAATAACCTCCATGAATACTGTGTGTACACTGACATTATTATTGATAAGTTCCTACTCTCTGTCAGAAATAATTATGTACTTCTTTCAAAAACTGATGAGTCAAGTGGATAAAAATCTAGAAAGAGTTGAGAAGATGTGAAGAATTAGAGATGGAAGGGAGTATGACTACATAGAACAGTTTTTTAATAAAAATCTTAGAGAGTAATGAATATTTAATATCAACAGATTTGAAGAAAAATGAACAGAGCTCTGGAAAAGATACACAGATTTCAAAAATTCACTTTATAGCATGTAAAACATGAACCCTTGAGAAAATAATACATAGGTCAATATCATCTCCAGAAATGCCAAAAGCTCGATTAAGATATTAATTAACTAAACCCATAATTGTCTTTTAATATGACTTAGTCAAGTAGTGTTTAGCTTAATTGTTTCAATGATTAAACATTTAAAATCTATAGATAATTTGTCCCATCAGTATACCGAGTATACATACATCAGTATGTAGTGACTTGAGAGATATAGAGAAAACTATTTTATAAAATAATACATGCTCAAGATGTACAACAATGAACAGATAGAAATGAAATACAATTCCTTTAGCCTGTTTCAGTGTTTGTCTACAAAAAATCTACAGCAACTTCTACGTGTGGTACAGCATTAGAAGCAACTTCCACTAAGTGAGGGTAAAATAAGGTGCCCACTCTCATAACTTCTGATTAATAATACTGTGCTAGAGGTCCTAGTCAATGCAATAAGGTAAGAAGCAGATAAAAACATACTGAGCAAAAAGTTCAGAAAAGACATTAAATGATTCACCATTGATCTATTTGTCACACAGAAGATTCAAGCGAATCTCAAAAATATATATTAAAATGAATGACTACAAAAGGACACTGAACACAAGAACAGATCAGCATATAGATATCAACCACTTCATAAACACTAGTCACAACAAATCAAAAATATACAAGAATTTCTTTTGAGACAGAATCTTGCTAAGTTACCCGGGCTGGTCTTGAACTCCTGAGATGGAGTGATCTTCCCACCTCAGCCTCCCAAATGCTGGGACTATAGGTATCAGGCACCACCACCAGATGGACATAATTATTAAAGTATTGCCCATAATAGTAACTGAAATTGTAAGCCTCCCATATCTTTAAGAAAGACTATAAAATGCTATTGATAACACAAAAGCAACAAATTAATGACAAAATACACCATGCTGTAGTAGTGCAGGTGCAATATTGAAACAGACCCCAAATATATCTAAAGATTCAAGGAAATTCTAGTAAAACTAAAATTGTAAGGCCAGAGATTTAGCTCAGTGGTTCCAGCGCCTGCCTTGCAAGCGCAAGGCCTGGAATTTGATCCCGGTAACCACATACAGTGCTGGGCGTGGTAACTCACGCCCACCAGCAATCAATACCACATACCACAGTGCCGGGCGTGGTGGCTCCCGCCTATAACCCCAGCCCTTGGGAGGCAGAGGCAGGAGGATTGCTGAGTTCCAGGCTTGCCTGGGCTACACAGTGAGCTCAGGGCTGGCCTGAACTATAAAGCAAGACCCTGTCTCAAAATTTAAAAGAATTTTTTAAATTAAATTTTAAAAAATAAAATAAAATTGGAATTTTTTTTTCATAGAACTTGACAATTCTATTTTGTTTTTCTTTGTTCTTATTCTTGTTTAGAACTTGAAAATCTGATCCAGACATGTACATAGATGAATAGAAAATTTAAAATGGTCAAAATAATTTTGAAAGATAATAAGAAGAAGTCTGGGACCAGATGTCAAGATTCATGATAAAGACAAAATATACTGAAGAGTCTGTTTTCTCCTATGGATAAATAAATAAACTAGACTGCAATAGAGAACCCAAATATAGACATCTATACACATACACCTTATTTGACATTTCAGCCAATAAGGCAGAATGACTTATTAGATGTGAAAAGCAATATTCCTTTTAAAAGAATCCTTATCTGTTACTTAGAAAGTAATATTGCATTCATGATATGATGTCTGGGGCTTAGTTCTAAATGCCCAGAAGTATGTGGGTGGAGGAGGGGAAAACAGATGGAGCCAAGGTGGAATAGTCCTGATGGCTGTTTATACTAAGGGAAGTATGTGGAGATTCATATTTTATTCTCTCTGCTTGTGAATGTATTTTAAATTTGTCACAATCATAGTTTTCTTTTAGCTCTAGAAGAAAATGTATGAGAATACCTCTGTGACCTTGAATAACAAGAGATTTCTTGAGACATAAAAGACACAAATCACAAAGAAAAAAACTGATAAATTTTAAGCTGCAATTTCATACTAATGTACAATAAAAAGTGTTTTAAGTAGAGGTAAAAAATGTTCCACGGACTGGGAAGAAATACCATAATGTATCTAACTGACAAAACATTACTATGCAAAATATATTAAGAACTCCCACAAGTCAAAGATAAACAACCTAAAAGAAAAATTGGCTAAAGATGTTACCAGGCACTTCTATAAAGAGAAAACCCAATGGCTAACACAGCATATGAAAAGCTAACCAACCTCATAATTAATTAGGAAATAAAACTTAGAGTAAGATATCCTTCCATACATCATGTCAGCAAAAACGTTAAAGTTGGATAATACTACCTGTGTGTGATGAGTACAGATAGAACCCTCATGCAGTTCTCATGGAATTTTTAAATTAGTACAACTCTTTGCAGAATCATGTGGCTCCACCCAGTAAATTCAAAAGTGCTTAACTTATACCTCAGCAATTCTACTTGTGTTCATCTGCGGCTTCTTGCATCTCAAACTAGGACAATTTCTATTATATACCTAGAAAAACAATCTCTTCAACTTGTTGGGTACTGTCAAATTTCCCGCCTACATCAACAACATGAGCTTTCCACTTGTCGACCCCCTTTTAGGCCAATCTATCATAGTTAAAGGGAAATTATTTTTTATTTTAAAATTTCATTTCATTAGGGCTGGGGATTTAGCTCAAGTGGTACCGCACCAGCCTTGGACACACAAGGGCCCGAGTTTGATCCCCCGTACCACCCTCCCAAAAAAATTTCATTTCATTAGTGATGAGTCAGACTGTGCATCTGTTTAAATATTCATTGAGCATTGGTATTACTTTTCTCTGGAAAGGGTTTATACTATTGTGACAGGTTTTTTTCTTGTCTTCTACTCTTAGAACTTCTAAACACTTCCATGAATGAGGAAAAATTCTCTCTGCTATCTGTTGTAAATAATTTCACTGGTTCAGTATTTGCTTTTCTTCTTGTGATGGTACTTTTGCCATTCGGCAGTGTTTTAAATTATATGCCATGAAATTTGTCTTTTTCCTTTTAGGGGTCGTTATTTTATGCAATGCCTAGAACTCTTCCCAGTCCTCTATTCTTTTCATCTCAACCATGTCTATGTGGAGTACTTACAGTTGCATAATTTACATTTAAATCATCACTGAACTGTAATTTATTTTGCCATAATAAGTGAGGAAGAACTACAGCTCACCCTCATCTCACTAGCCAGTAGACCTTTTATCCATACCCTTTCACATGCTACCTCATTAAACACAAAACTCTCATATTGTTGGATTTTTTTTTCTGGACTCATATTCCCACTACCATATTATTGAAATCATTATGTTTTTATAATGTGTTCTAATACCTCCTGGTTCACATAGTTTCACCCTTTATTTTTATACATTTCTTGTCTTTTCTCACATATTGTTATTTTCATATGAACCTTAGGCTATGAGCCTTATTTCCATATGAACCTTGTTGTCACCTACTGGTATTTTTGTTAGTTTAATGCTTAATTTATAAATAACTTTAAGAAAAATTATCAGGTTCACAATATGGATATTTCCTATTAGAAACAAGAAATGTCTTCCAAATTAAACTTTCTTTTAATTCATGACTGTTATGACTAAATTATGTGCCCCTCAACAAATTCTAAATCCCTTTTAGAGGGATAATTAGGGTAAAAACACATGAAAAAGAGACTATCTGCAAGCCTATGAGGTCCTCATACCCTCTGGAGGTCCAACTCTGACAGCACCTCATTGTAGAATTTTTAGCCCCCTAGAATCTTGAGACAACATCCAGCCGTTGTTTAAAGTACCCGTCTGAAGTACTTTGTCACAGTAGTTCCAGCAAGCTAACCTAAGGGTGACAACTTGTAGATATCTTCTCCATACCACTTCAGGAGTTACAATTAGAAAAACCAGACCCAGGAAGCAGAACGGAGTCTAAATCCAGATGCTACCATTCACTAAGGCACGTCCTCTCTCTGTGCTCAGTTTCTTCTCTGCCGAGGAAGGCTTTATGTGAGGAGTCAACGTGATCACATGGAAAAGACGAAAGGAAGGCAAATTCAGTGGAGACTCAACTGGCAGAGTTAACTCTGGGGGTGACTGGACCCTCCCCAGGAGGGAATATGATGATGTCACTGAAGGAAAAGGGGACGAGCCCTGGGGCCACCAGTTCTTAAGGGGCTCCCCAAAGAGCTCAGCTGACAGAATACATCCTGGAAATGCTCCTTACTTTACAGGCCCAGAGGGAGCAGGGATACAGTCACAACTGTCTATAATTTCCCTATAAAGAGCCAAGGATTTTGCCCTCAGAGGCCAAGTTACCCTCAAGCAACCCTCTCGTAGATGCCTTCCGCTAGTGTCTGCGGCCAGCTCAGCGCCAAGGCTTCTAGCACATTTGTGTCCATGTCCCCAGAGTCACTCCTCGTGTTGACCCAACTCCCTTCAGTGGACCTCCCACCAGTCCTCGTTAAAGTACCTTCCACCAGCCAACTAAGAGGGCTCTATGGGGACAAGTCGGACGAGGGGGCATACAGTCCCCAGAGAGAATATAAGGCATTGAACTAGATGGTTCGGGTTTTTTTCAATACAAATAAATGTCCTAGGTTAAGTCTCCTAAAAGAAATTAACGCAGTTTGTGACATCAGGCCAATTCCACCTAAGTCAAGGGCAGCTTACATGCGTTTTGTTTGTAGGTTGACTCCCCTTCTGTGGAATTATAGATACATTTGACATTTATTAAGAAGGTGGGGAGAACACAAGTAGAGGGACCAAAGGAGATTTTTCCCAACTGAAAAGAAATGTCACTTATGGAGCAATATCGAGTACCCGTGATGCACGGAGCATTTTGGACAGGCCAAATTAAGCAAATGCTCCCATGATGAACTGTTTCTGCACAGTCAGTCATGTGACAGTAAATCTGGCTTGAGTGGCAGCTGTGTTAATAAAGCGCAGAGAAGATTGATGCTGGTCTGAGGCTGGGGAGCGCACAAAGTAAAGAGCTCTTTCAGGCTCACACAGTCAGAGTATAAATATGTATCACTGGTTTCTAAAGTGAGTTATGATTTCATTCTCCTGGCAGTAGCTGGATTCTAGAGAGGCATTTGTCTAGTCCGTGTATCGGGGATGACAGGTATAGCAGCGTGGTCACATGGAGGATATACCTGCTTGGCAGATAAATCAGACTTCGTGAAGGAACCTGTTGTTACCAATTTGATCTTAGAACGAAAAATATCCCTGTGTATAGGAGGGATTGTCAGTATGTCAAACAGAGCTTCCCTTTAGCAAAGGGCTCATGTATTCTATTTTCTCCAACCCGTCGTGTCTCCAGATGAGCTGGTATGCAGCCTCCTGAGCCCATGATTCTCTCAAGGAGTCCGGTTTATCCATGAAGTGTGAGCGGTTTGAGGGCCAATTCCTCCAGTGCTTCTATACCCTGATCTTTAGCACAAGGACTTCTGTAGTTGCTTGGTCTCAGATAAAATTTCAACAAACTCAAGCCTGAAATCTAACCTTCACTTGCAGTGGAAAACAGACCAGAAAAATCGCTCTGAGCACAGGGAGCTTCTTTTCCTTGGGTTCTCTCATGAGATTTCTGACCCCTTGGTACACTGTCAATACAGGGGGGTTATTTGTTATTCATTCACTAGCATCAGGCAAGTCCGTCCCACAAACCACCAGCAGCACAGATGTCAGATCTTTACCTGCAGTCCAGACCAAAGATAAAGCTTAACACCGTGACCCTCTTCTTCCCAAGCCCCTGGTCTCAGTCTGTGACGCTGTCACCACCTCTGCTGCTCAAGCCAGAAACTCAGCGGGCATCTGACTCCCCCATCCCATCCCCCGATATCCACGACGACGGCTTATAGCAAGAAGTTACATTTTTGTTTGGGCAGAGTGAATCCTGACTGGGAAACTCCTCGGAGATCACATTCATGAGATCTGTTTTCCCCTCGGTTGACAAGAGGGAAGAGAACTCCGCAAGAAAGAATAAACAGAAGTGATTTCATCCGGCTCCATAAAAAGCAAGGGCTGAACCAGCTGAGTGTTTGCAAGCTACTTTACATTTTGTCTGCAGGTGGAAAAACTTCACCCTGGATATCCCTTGGCCTTGAAAGTGGCAGCAGAGCTTCCCTCTGCTTCCAAGGACGACTCCTACGAGGGGACCCGGAGACTCACGTGTTCTCTGTCCCCTTAGAGCACGGTAGACAGGGTCTCAGCCCTGGCTCTCTCTGCAATTACGGAAACCCAAAAGGTAACTCCAGGAAGGAACCACACGGGTGCAGGGAGGGCTGCCCCATGTGACATCACTCAGATAATTTCCATAAGGTACATCGTGATCAGTGGTAAGAAGATATCCAGGCAGAACCCTGCTCCTGCACCCCTTCTTTTTCTCGCAGGGAAAACTCATAGCTAAATCCTCTTGTACTTGGAGTTAAGACTGGGTGAGCACAGAGGGTAAGAACACACAGGCGTCCGCAGCCAGATGGCCTGGGGTCCAACCCTGAGTCTACTCTTGCTGTGACCTCAGAGAAGTCATTTCAAACTCTCCACTTTGGTTTTTAGTTTTTTAAAATTGAAATGACTGTCCCTACCTCATAGGGCTCCTACAAAGATTAAGGAGCATCCTCACTGTTTGGCAAGTGGGAGCCGGATTCCACTGATGAGCACAATCACTGTGAGCGCTGCTAGGCCTTCGAGTGACTTCAGATCCCTCCTCCCTGGAGCCTTCTTGGATAAACCCCACTGTGGACTCCTGAGGGGCACTGATGTCCTCCCTGAGCCACACGCACTTCAGGGAGCTGGGGACAGAGTGAGCCAGACAATTCCCGCCTTCGAGGGGGTCTTGTGCAGACTCCCCACCCACCGCCACCCCACTGTATGCCATTGGCAAGCGCTGTCCCTCTCCCGAATGACAGCAACAGTGCACCTCGCCTCAGCCAATGGTCCTGAGTAAGGACAATGGCGGCCAAGCAGGAGGCAGAGGGACGGGAACAAAGGAAGGGAAGGAGGGCAGTGTGAATATCAAACTGGTGAATGAATGAGCTAGTGAGTGGATGAATGAACGAATGAGTGAACGAATGAACGAATGAACAGCACTTCTGCTCTTCCCAGACCCCCACACCGCACTCCTTCAGCCCACGCGGCAGCTCGCCTGCTACCATGTCTCTATTCCTGTATGTGGAAGGAGATTACCTTTTCCCCCTTTCACAGCTCAGTTTTCCATAAGAAACTTGTTTAAAGCCTTGCTGCTCGGAGAAGCGGCGCCCTCGGACAGAGAGCCCGCGCCGACACCCATTTATGGATATTAATAATACATGGCACAAGGCTGCAGCTTTATTTTATTTTGTCCTCCAAGTCAAGCTCTTTAAATCAAACATTTAGGGAGGTAATATTTACCCACATGTCTTCCAGGAAGGATTCCTGGTCTTAAAGGCAAATGTTCCCCGTAGTAAGAAGGTGCTGACTGCACAGCCACAGAGGGCCAGCTTCCTTGCAGGTCAGGAAAATCCCAGGTTGGACCACTTTGACCTTCTGGACAGGGGTCTGGGAGGCCGAAACCCAGGGGTGCACAGACATTAATTAGCCAGGCCGTCCATGGGCGCCCACCCGGCGTGACAGTGGTAGGGCTTGGAAAGCTAGAGAGAGGGCAGCACTGAGAAGGGGTCACGGGGCCAGGAAGGAGTCTGGGCTTGATCTGAGGTCCTGGGAGGCATCGAAAGTCTTGGACATCCAGGGAGCATGAGGGGGACCAACCCTGTGCTTAGGACAACGGGTAGCGAGAAGAGGAGACGCCATGAGCGTAAGTGCTGGACACCCAGGCCTTGACTCGTGGCGTCATCTCGAGAAGTTCACCAACACCCACACTGGGTCAGGAGCCGAGAGAGGCCCATCCGCACGGTTGCGTCCTTAGAGAACGGCTATGACGCCCCCAAGTGAGGCTGAGCGGGTCCCTGCCTCCTCCAGTGAACGCAGATCCAGAACGGGCTGACCACACTGCTTGTAGAAAAGATAACAACAGCCACAAGCAGCAAGCATCCTGTTAAGCCCCACTGACTAGCCCGTGCACCTCTCAGTCCGCCAACGAGGACACTGAATTTCAGAGAGGCTCCTCGGTTGGCCCAAAGCCACACAGCCAACAATGGTGCGCATTCACGCTTGGCCATCATGCCTTACTGCCTGCTCCACCCACGCCTGTGGCAGCAGTGTGCACGTCACGGAGCCCGAGGACGCCGAGAACACCGCCCCGCCGGCCTGAGGAGGTGTGACGTGGGCTCTCACAAGAAGAGTCTGCTGCCCAGACAGAGATGGCGGGACCGTTCCACGCACCTGGCAATTCAGGGACAGTCAAGCGCAGGAGTCCAAGGGCCTGCAGTACGGAGAATGTGGTAGGAAACGTGGTCCACAAGGAGGCTGGCTGGAGACCTGCAGGACGCCCAGGGCCATGCCACGGAGGAGCCGCTTCACCCTGCGGGCAAGTAGAGGGAGACGGAGAGGTCGCTGGGCTCGGATTCTTGTTTAAGGGAAGCGTTGAGGGGAGCATTTGGGGAATACGGACTGCGGTGGACAGAGGCGGCAGCCAGGGCACTGATCATGGTTTGATGAGCACCTGTCCTTTGAGCGCTACAGCCAGATCGGAGTCACGGATGGGGAACAAGCTGCGGGCGGGCCTGCCTTGGGGGAGGCAGCAAGGGAAAACTGCTCCCCTCCCCCATCTGCACCCACAGTGAACCAGGACCCCCTCGCCTGCTGGCCCGAGAGACCAAGATGGAGGACATCTTTGTTCCTTCACAGCCACCCGCCCCCCCAGGTCCTTCCCAGCTACCTACCATGGACCGGCCCCTCCCCGGGCTTCAGGAAGGGTCCCAGGTAAGACACAGTTGTTCTTCCTGCTGAGTTAATCAGATCGCTCTGAATGCTGGGCCTGCAGCCCCAGGGCTGGCCCCACCCCCACGCCTAGCCTGGCCTCTCGGAACAATTACATCCAAGCACATTAGCAGCCACGAGCTAAATGCTGAAGTGTGTGTTTCCTGCTCACAGGGATCCCTTATCGCTGACTCGGCAAGGGCTGTGCTAAGTGCTTGAGAGCTGAGAAAGGGTCTGGTAAGAGAATGACCAGCCAAGGGTGGGCTACAGCCACCCCCACCCCTGCCCCCACAGCTCAGGGCGCCCCATTGAAAGAGCAAGAGAGGCTGTAGAGGGTTGGGGAGGTCATACTTAAATGCATTTTTTAAAAGCCTAACACAAGACACTCTTCACAAGCCACAAATGGAGAGAGAAAGAGATGGCCAGAGAAGGGGTCTGGTTAATGGAATAAACAGAAATCGGAGCAGAGACTAGAAAGAGGACTGTGGACCAAAGCCATAACCCCTTTTTGCTTGAAATTAAGACATTTCGGAGGGCTCCCAGGTCAAAGGCACCAATCAAGTTCCATTCACATCCCCAACACTGATTAAGCGATTACCTTGTTATCCAGGTGACTCAGGCGACTGCCAGCATCACCTTCCAGCTCTGAAAGCCAAAGGACGTTGGCTCTGATCCGCAGCTCCCTGTGCAGGTCACAGACCCACAGTGACCTCCTATCCACTGTTGGCCTCCCAGGCTGCCCGGTCTCCCAAGGTGCATTTCTGCTACACAGCCCCTTCCCATGCTGTATCACCCAGCCTGATACATTCTGACTTCCTCTCCTGCCCCCAACAGCACCCCTGTCTTAAGACTGTGAGGTGGACTCTGAAGCTGTCTTACAAATGGAGGAATTGCTGATATTCCTGGCACACACACCGCAATGCAAAGCACCTTCTAAGACCACAAACCTTCTTCTCTTCTATGGGGCCTGATCCACACAGTATTCTCTCTCTCTCTCCTTCTTCCCTCCCTTCTTCCTTCCTCCCTTCCTCCTCCCTCTTCCTCTCTCCCTCCTTCCCCCTCTCTTGCTCTCTTTTTCCTCTTGCACCCTGGAACCTAGTAACTGTCATATTGTTGGGACCAAAGAATCTTCATTTTCTAAGTCACCCCATCTGATGTTTAAACTGTGAACAACCTCTGTAACCTGTAAAAGTATCCTGTGCAAATGTTTTTATATATATACATATATATATGCATATATACATAGGCGTATATATATATATATATATATATATATATACACACACACACACACACACGTATATAATCTGTACAGACAACTTGTGGCAACTTGTGCAACTGTATATAAAGTTCCCAGAAAAACTGTAAAGCAAACCGGTAAGGTCGTTGGTCGCTAAGTAACAGTGACTTCCTGGTAGGCTTGATGGGACATAGCATTCCGGTGAGCTAACCACCAGAACTGTTCCCACCAAAGATTTCCTTTGTTCTGAGTAGTTAGCCCTCCCACAAGATGACTCTGTATTTCCTGTTCCTCCTCTACCAATGATCACCTGGTAAGTATGATAGATCCAACTGTTAGCCAATTACTAAAAGGTTTGGATCCTCCTGCTATGTGTAACCTAAAATGTCTTTAAAAGGAGCCGGTAGCCATTCTTTCGGGTCTCCAATTTAATATTGGTAGACCCAGTGCATGCTGTGCTAATAAAGTGCTCTTGCTTATTACATATGTGACTGGGGATCTTCTTAGGGAAGCACGATTTCAGGCACAACAATATAATCTTCATTTTGTTCCTACCCCAAGGCCTTTGCACAAGACATCTGTTCTGTCTAAAGCGCTCTGTCTGTTTTTCACCTGAAATAGTTGACACCACTGCTACTTATTCAGCCAAAGCCTCCATGATTGCATAAGCTGAACAGCACTTTTCAGCCTCTTATCTACCACTGTGTTCCATTACTTCATCATTCTATCACATACCACAATTTATGAAGACATATGCCTCTATGCCTGTGTATGGGGGGGGGGGTTAAATATATTTCTTCCTCACCGAAGTGCCAGCTCTATGGCAGTAGGGATCAAATGTTTAGTGGACTGTCCACAGTGTTTGTCAAATAGGTACCTGAATGAATGAACTATTTCTATCTTATCAGGGAAGGTTTCAGAGGCAAGACAATAACTAAGTATGGTCTTGAGGTACAAAGTGTGGCCCAGATGGCTCAGATCAAAGCTGGGGCTCGTGTACCGTGGAGTGAAACCAACCCAAGGCCACAGCACAGAACGGGTGTTTGGGGGAATCACACAAGGCTTAGACTTGCTGGGGAATGAAATACCAGACAGAGGCCTGGGCTTGAGGCAGGAAAGACAAGCCGGAGCCAGAGTTAGAATTTAGCATCCAGCCAGTGGCGTGCCATTGAGGGGCCGTGAACAGATGATATGACAGGGTGACTTCAGCATTGGGACTCTGGTGCCCCGAGGGAAGGGATGCACCAGGCCATGCTAGGCTAGGAAGTGGCTCCCAGTGGCCATTGTGATGGAAAGTCCCTGGCGATGTAAACTAGAGGGTGTGCCTCTGGGAGGGGAGAGACAAGGGTCTGGGTTGGCAATCAGCTGAGGGAGCTGCACATACCATCCATGAAGCCGTGGGGTCCACACAGCAGGGACACCTGGAGGCTCCAAGGTCAGCAGCGGGGTCTGGGACGCCAGCTTGGGCGTGGCAGGGAGGCGAAGGGCCTGGACAAAGGACCCTGGAGGGGCAGCTGAGGGACAGCCGCTCCATCTGGCCCTGACAGCGACCACGATGCTGGAAGCTGGATCTGCACAAAGGGGAAAGATGGCGCTCATGCTCCCCCCTGCAGACGCAGGAGCCAGAGGGAGGAGGAGCGTGGAAGGGGCTTATTATTCTCCATCTCCTTGCATTAGGCCCAGCTCAGATGGGCGTCTGATGGCTGGCACTAATGAACAGACACACCCGCTGCCTGGCAGCCTGTAATCAGAGGTTTCCAGGGCAGGGTTCAGCTGCCAAAGGCCACTGGCTCTGTTCCCCTCTGAAACCTGGCAGACTGGAACCCGGCGTGTCTTCAGGGAGATGTGGCTAATCTTGGGGTGTGCGGACTTAAATCCCAAATGCTGGCCTCTCCAAGGGACGCAGGCCAGAGGAAGATCTGCTAACAAGGGTCAGAATCAAAGACGCATGAGTGCTGGGAGAAGAGCTGGGCTGCTCCAGTGGAGAAGAAAATGTCTAAGATCCCAGGAGCCTGCCTTGCACCAGGGGAGCAGAGGAGATTCAGGGCTGACAGTAATGAGCCTCCTGCTGCTACAAGGGAAGGAGTTGTTCTGACAGAATTCAAACCTTGAAAAAAGAGTCAAACAAGGTGACTCTTGAAGCCCCCTTGGGCCCCTAGATTCTGACTTAATGACTCACCTGCCAAGTGTTCTCTGGGTGTCTCTTCTCATATCTTAGATCCTCAGGTCCAGAAAGTGTCACCCAGCATCTCACCTCATGCTCTTGGGCTATTTTCTCAGCTACTTTTGCCCATGCTAAGTAGCTACAAGCTTATTGGAGCCAATATTCTCCTGATCCTTCTTTTGCCTGAACACCATACCCCACTGCTCCATCTGTGTGGTCCTGATACTAAGAAGATGGAGGATGAGAACTCAAATATCAATACTCTCCAGTTGCAAACTGATCACCTGCAGACCCTCTCTGGTACCACCAGCTATGACTTTCCGGGCACACCCTCTAGGAAGACATTTGGCCGTAGATGTAGACTCGGAAAACCCAAGAGAAGAGATGGGGGCCTTTACTAGAGGGATTTTTGTTGAATTTCGACTCTAGCCCCTCCATAGCTGGCCTGGCACTCTCATGTTCAATGGTCACACTGGGGTAGACCCACTGCGACAGTGCACCTGGCCCTGTGGGGCTTATGGGTTTGGCCTGTTGGCATCTCTCACCTCCTATCCCTGCCCTGTGCCCATTAATGTACTAGATACCATGAGATGTGCTCAGGAACCACACATGAGCACTGGCTCATCCAACCAGGACCTAAGGCTGCAGTACACAGACAGACAGTTGGGTGGATACTGGTTTTTTCCTACTCAGCAGGCATCATAGTGTTCAACATACCCCAGTGGCTGCGAAGTGGTGTGTGCTATGAAGTTCCAGAGTTAATACCTCATGAGAGTAAAGTCCAACCAACAGGAGAAGGGAGGTTTGAAAATACTGGCTACAGAAGCCCTAGAATACTATAAGCCAAGCTGAATGGGAAATTCTGGTCAGGACTCAGAAAACCAGGATGCTGTTAGACTGCAGATGTTAAAACAGGCTCAGGAGATTTCACTTGGGAACAAGGAATCCACTGGCAGCTGGACTCAAAACCGTTCATGTTACTCTGACAGAAAACATGTCTACATTTTGCTCATGCCCTAAGACTTTGGAGAAGATTGAGATTAAGGGCTGTGGACTAATTAATCTGGAGAGAAAAATTTAAGACTACCCAATGTTTAGTCTGTCTTATGAGTATTGTTGGTAGCTTTTGGCAATATTTACTATGAGAATCAGGACCAAAAAGCTAAATTAAATAATTTAAAATTTTTACTAGTGGCCAGAAAGTAAGTTCCTAGAAAGCTGGGGCCTATAATATTTAGACCCACTTGACCAAAGAAGGCTTAGTTGGTGAAAATATTAACATTAAAAAGAAGCCAAGAATTTTCCATCAGGACAGTAGGAAAGATTTTTTGAAGGCATCTTGGAAATCAGCAAGGTGCCACATATCTCAGACTCAAGACTACAAGGCTGTAAAGTTTTCATTTGAGAAGAGAGCCCCAGGGCACCATGCTTGAGAAGGGCCAAATAGGGAATTGGTCCACTGGGATTCCATTCACAGTGCTCAACCATGCAGGCACCGAGAGGTTTCTGCAGCCATGGTCCAAAGGGGGCCCAGCTACTGCCCAAGCTGACAGCAGATTTTAGCATCATCCATGTGATGCTGGTTTTATACACATGTCAAATGAAGTATTAGCAAAGTCAGGAAAGCTTCCACAGAGATTTCAGAAGAAGACTTGGGAGGACAATCAGTGTGCCCCTGAAAGGGCAATTCATGAAGCTGGGAGAGCTAAACCAAAAGTGCAGCAAAGACTCCAGAAAGCTGGGGAAGCCAGGAACAAAGAACACCATCTGTAAGGAAAGCTGCAAGCAGTGTGTAAAGATAGTCCAAGAGAGAAACCATGATTGATGCAACTGGTAATGCCATAAGCACAAGGCTGTCTGAGGTCTTTGGAGGTCACATCTCATTACTATCTGTCCTAGAAGCTGAACACAGAGTGACAGGATTTAGAGTTTACTCTGCTGACTTTCAGTCTTGCTGAGGTCTCATATTTTTGTTTCTCATGGAAAACAATAGACTTCAATTTTTATCAGTATTGGAACTGTCAAGACTCAGAAACTCTTTGAGATGAACTGAATGCCTTTGGCATAAAGAGGTGCTCATGAGTCTGTGGGGCCAGAGGTAGAATATTATGGCTTAGATCAAGAAAGACCCCCTACAATTTTCAGGTCCTCAGAGGCAAGGGTTTTGGAGGGTGAATGGATCACCTTGGAGGTGCTACAGCTGAATGTGATGTTGCAAAGTACAGCCTAGTCAACAGAGGCAGGCACTGGGAGATGACCTGGAAGAGCATATCTCTCTCCCCAGGTCGTCCCTTTTCTCTCTGCTTCCTAGTCACCAGCTTTCCCCTGCCAGACCCTTGTACCACACCCTTCCTACCTTGGAGCCAGCCAACTATGGACTGAAAGTGTGAGCCAAAATAAATCTCTCCTCTTCTAGGTTGTGGGCATTGGGTATTGAATCTCAGCAATCAGAAAGTGACTAAGACAGTCTGTAAGCAATGTAATCCCTTGTAATAAGATCCTTGGTGGTGCTGTGCATGAATAATCCAAGCAAAATATATGCAAACACACACATCTCCACACTCTTCCAGTATGGCAAACAGAGACCCGGAAAAATAAAAAACACAGCCAGAATCCCCTCAGAGCCAGTGTGTCCCCACCATCCTGACCCCAAACCTGTGCTCTTCCCACCCAGCCCTACAGAAACAAAGACATGGCAGAGACAGGAAATGCTGTGGCAAGAACCCAGAGACCTGACTCTGAGCTCGCTTCAGATAGTAAACCCAGGGTCTCAAAGCATCTGTTCTTAATGTAGAAAAAGCTGCATAATCTGTCATTGAGTGTCGAAGGACAATGTTAGGCTCAGGGCCACTGCCCCTGCAGCCTTCAAGTCACCCACCTGAAGAGCACCGACATTAAGTAGACCCAAAACAGGACAACATTCGAGAAAACAATGAAAGTCTGATAGACTGTTTGAATAAAATACATGTAAGTTCTAGAAGATGTATGCTTCAAAATCTGCCCAGATTTATCAATATTAAAAAAACATTGTTAGGGGGCTGGAGATTTAGCTCAGTGGTTCCAGCACCTCCCTAGCAAGCATAAGGTCCTTGGTTCAATCCCCAGTGACCACATACAAGAAAGAGTACCAGGCATGGTGACTCATACCCACCAGCAATCAGTACCACATACCACAATGCCAGGTGTGGTGGCTCACAGCCATAATGCCAGCACTTGGGAGGCAGAGGTGGGAGGATTGCTGAGTTTGAGGCTTGCCTGGGCTACATAGAGCTCAGGGCCAGCCTAAACTACAAAGCAAGACCGTGTCTCAAAAAAAAAAAAAACAGAAACAATTTAGAATGAACAATGGTTTTCTCTGGTAAATATAATTGGAGGAGGCAGGAACCTGTTTCTTTTCTTTTTAAGTTATAACACTTGAATTTTAAAATATATTTGTGTATCAATTTTACTAAACAATCATTTAACTAGGACATATATGATTATATATTACTGAACAAATATACAACTGGATATATAGATATTACATATATGTCATGTGTGTACAACATCATAATTTTGTGACAAACAGGAGTCATATAAATTAAATATATGTGGCTTTATTAAAACCTGATTCCAAAAAAATGCCTGCTAATTTACTCCTACATCATCTTCTCCAGGATTCAAAAAGTCCCCTCTCATGCCACCTCTCTCTTTTTAAGTGTCCATGACAAACGTGTACAGTACAGTGTCTTTGTTTTTCTTTCCTTTCCATATTGTTTTTCCAAGACTTGGCAAAATGCACGTGCAGTGGATTGTCCATCAATTATCACAATGTTGAGGGCATATTGTTCCTGTTCTATGCCTCTAAGATCTTTGCTTGCCTGCAAATTTTGAACACTTCGAATACAACTACTGAGCCCTAGTACTGCAGGACAGGGTGAGGAAAGGCCCAGTGCAGGGATTCTCCTGGTGAGACCCAATGTGCGCATGCAGAAGCCCACAGACCCTGCAGACAGCGTACAGGAGCTCGCAGGGCCGAGACCGGTGTTGACTTGTAGAGCAGCTGACAGGAGAAGGTGCTCAAACCAACCTACTTTTGAAAGTGTATCTCCTGCTTATCGGCATTACACGCCACACTCCGGCCACATGTCCTTCCCTGTGCTTTCCTATGTCCTGCCTTCAATCATTCAGCCCACCCACTGCATTGCTGGCCCCTGATCTTCACAGGTCCGGATTCTTCAAGGGGATCCATGGTAATAAAAATGGCCCAAATTTAAGTGTTTCCCAGGGGCTTGCAGGGATTTTAAAGTCGCGAACACTTACTGAATGATCCACATTTACTAAGTCCTTTGCGTCCACCTCCATTTCGTCTACACAGCCCTTTCTTCAGGGAAACGAGCAATAGAGCACAGAAAACTTGTCCAGTGGTCCAGCAGCCAGCAGCAGGAGTGAAGCCATACCAGGCACCAGATCCCACTTGCCACTATAATACCACATGGGCTCCTGGGGGAGTGATAGCCACATGTAAATAAAGACTAGCACCTCAAAAGTCAAGTGTAGAATTACCATATGACCCAGCAACTCTACTCTTATGCACACATACAAGAGAAATGAAAGTGTTTCTCTGCAGAAATGCATACATGGATGCTCATAGTGGCACTATCCACAACAGCCACAAAGTGGAAATCATCCCCATGTCCACCAACAGATGAAGGGATAAGCAAATCGTGGATCATACGTACAATGGAATATTATGTAGCCATAAAGAGGAAAGGCATGTTGACACATACTGCAACAGGAATGAACCTTAAAAACAAGTCCACAGGGCCGGAGATTTAGATCAGTGGTTCTGGTACCTGTCTCACAAGCCCAAGGTCTTGAGTTTGATACCAGTAACTACACACAACAATGCTGGGCATGGTGACTCATGCCCACCAGCAATCAATACCACATACCACAGTGCAGGGCATGGTAGCTCAGGCCTGTAATCCCAGCACTCAGGAGGCAGAGACAGGAGGACTGCTGAGTTGGAGGTTTGCCTGGGCTACATAGTGAGCTCAGGGCCAGCCTGAACTACAAAGTGAGACCCTGTCTCAAAAAAAAGAAAAACAAGTCCACAGTCAGGAGGATATGTATGTATAAGTAGGTCCAGGAGGCAAAAAGAAAATCTGTGCACCTTCCACTTAATTTTCTATGAATCTGAAACTTCTCTAAATAAAGACTCACCAGGCACAACGATACCTGCCCATAATCCCAGTTACTAGGGAGGTACACAAGTTACTAGAAAGGTCACAAGTTTGAGCTCTGCGGGCCACTTAGCAAGACTCTGTCTTTCAAAATAAAAGTAAAAAGGAACTGGAAATCTCTCAGTGCAAAGGTCCTGGATTCAATCCTCATTCAACAACAACAAAAAAAGTTTTTTTTAAAGTCACTAGTCTACTATGAGGCAGCCATGACCGATAGATGACACAGGTTGCATGGATTAAAAAACAGAGGTGTATTTTCTCATCATTCTGAGTTAGAAAATTGAGCTCAAGGTGTCTACAGAACTGGTTTCTCCTGAGTTCTCTCTCCTTAGTTTACGGCGGGTTATCTTCTCCCCTTGTCTTCATATAACCTCTGTGTCTTAATCCCATTTTTCTTTTTAAGAGACATTAATTGGGCCAGGAAAGTGGCTCCGTAGGAGAGCACTGGCCCAGCATGTGAGGTCTTGGGTTTGACTCCCAGGACTACGTAAAGATAAATAAATGAAAGAACATCAGTCATGTTGAATTAAGACCCACCCTAGTGATCTCAGTTTCAGTGCTTA
The DNA here is from genome assembly GCA_004025085.1 of Thryonomys swinderianus. NCBI lineage: Eukaryota > Metazoa > Chordata > Mammalia > Rodentia > Thryonomyidae > Thryonomys > Thryonomys swinderianus. The sequence continues at coordinate 21,511 of PVIC010000401.1, forward strand.
CCTCACTATAGGCTGCATCGCCCATTACCGTCCCCTTCCAAGGAGGTTAGAGTTTCAACCTATGAGTTTAGAGGCTACATCAGCCCATCGTGATCATACATTAGACAGTTCCCTTCACATGAAAGATCAGACCAGGCCAATCCACAGAGACAGAGAGCAGATTACGTATAACCAGGGTGAGGGGAGAGTGAGCACTTAATGGATAGAGTTTCCTTCTGAGATGAGGAAGATGTTTTGAATTTAGAGAGGCGGTGATTACATAGCATTGTGAATATACTAAATCCTATTGGAAGGCAGGAAGCAGAGAGGGATGGAGGGAGGAGAAGGAGATACATTCTTCCAGGCCACACCCACAGTGACCCCTCTCTCAGGAGCCTTCATTTCCCAACATCACACCCAGCTATAAACCCATCATCGCACTAATCCACCGACAACCACAATACGCCCATAATCCACTTGTCTCCCCAAAGCCCCATCTATGAGCTCATAAGGCTTTAGGGGAAACATCTGGATATAAACCATAACAATATGAATCCATCCCCTTTGGATTCTGAGTGAACAAAAAGAGCAATCCCTGTGTTTTGTACAAGCTTGAATTATTTTCAAATGTGGCTCTGTGTTTTATCCTGTGACTGTTTTATAAACACTTAAGAATGTAAAATCGTGGTCATGTGTTAATTCACACATGTATTGTATCGTTAGCACCAAAGTTTTCTGTAACTACTCTTCATCTCTTAATCCCTATGTTTTAGGTTGGAATTTTTTAAATCTAGGAATGGGCTAAAAATTTCTAGGAATAACATGGGGGGTATGTGAATATAATGTGCAGGTGGAATTGGACCTGAAATCTGCTGTAATCAATTGCCCTTTAGAGGTGGTTTTTTGTGTTTTTTTGTTTTTTGTTTTTGGTGGTTTTTTTTGAGACAGGGTCTCACTTTGTAGTTCAGGCTGGCTCTGAGCTCACTATGGAGCCCAGGCAAGCCTCGAACTCAGCAATCCTCCTATCTCTGCCTCCCAAGTGCTGGGATTACAGGCGTGAGCCACCATGCCCAGCACTTGCCCTTTAGTGTTTTTATGGCTGGTACATGGAAACCCAGCTCAATCAGTGCCATGGGATCTTCATGGTACCATGGACATCTCCCATCCGGAGCGGGAGTTTGCATGCTTCACGTCTTGAGCTAATGGTGTGAACAAATTTGGTAAAAATGATAATGTACAAATCTTATCTTAAAAGTATGTACTTGAGCTTCTTTAAGAAATTAAAGGTAGAGATAACAATGTGAAAAAAACAACATAAAAGGGAAAAGAAAAAGATGAAAGAGTGAAGTTTCATCTTGTACCTTGCTGGAAACGTAAAATGGCACCACCAATGTAGAAAACAGTTCGATGGATATTAAACATAAAATTACCATACTGCCTATGAGTTCCACTCCCAGGTATAGATCCCCAAAAATGTAAAATAGAGACCCAAACAGAGACTTGCATGCCAATATTCACGACAACCAAATGGTAAGAACAACATGAATCTCCAAAAAGAGATGAAACAAAAAACAAAAGGTATGTGCCGGGCATGGTGGCTCACGCCTGTCATCCCAGCACTCGGGAGGCAGAGGCAGGAGGACTGCTGAGTTCGAGGCTTGCCTGGGCTACATAGTGAGCTCAGAGCCAGCCTGAACTACAAAGGGAGACCCTGTCTCAAAAAAAAAAAAAAAAAAAAAAAAAAAAAAAAAAAAAAAAAAAAAAAAAAAAAAAAAAAAAAAAAAAAAAAAAAAAAAAAAAAAAAAAAAAAAAAAAAAAAAAAAAAAGGTGGTGTGCATTTGTAAAGAAATAGTATTCAGCCATAAAAAGGAGTGAAGTATAATGATAGCACACATAATGGGATGTTATAAAAAGAACAAATATTGTATGATTCCACTTACACAGAATAACTGCAATGATCAAATATATATATAGAGAAAGTAGGTTAGAAAATACTAAGGGCTGAAGGGAAGGAAATGGGAAGCTATTTCTTAATGGGGCAAAGCTGTTCAGAATAATAGGGATATGTCAGAAAAAGATGGGGTGAATTATTTCAGAAAAGATGGGGTGAATCAACATTGTGAATATAATTAATGCTATTGAATTATGGAAGAAAATATTTTAACTAGCAAATTTTATACATATATTGTCTAATCACAATTTAAAATAAAATTTGTGAACAGGGAGGAAAAGACCTAAGGCAGTATTCAAAGGTAGCTTTGGGCTGACTCTAAAACATTTGGGGATTCTTGATTTATTTCATTGTTAAACTGCTTATGCTTTGAAATACATTCATAGCATACAAAAAAATTTGTACCTGTAGAATATCAATTTGTGTCCTATTACAGCATTAAAGACCTTTTTTCCAGCTCTCTGTGAAGAAGAATAATGAGTTTCCAGAGGAGAAATCTAGAGGATTTTAACCAAACTTTCATTTGTCTACGTCCAGCCTTCGACTGTCCTCTTTTTTAACCATGAGAAGACTCTGTTTCTAATAGCAGAAGTGTATTCCCCCAACCCTGGACTTCAGCTAAGGACAAACTTTGGTGACTTCCTGCCCCCATGGAATGTGGTATTTGTAAAATAAATAATTAATTAATTAGAAATACATAGTACAGAGGTGCTTCATGCAGGAAGAGTTCAAATTTAGAATTTGAGGGGCCAAAGCCAGTGGTTTCTCCCCCTTCCCAGCACATAGACCCTTTTTAATGATTCTCAACTTCACACTTCCGCCTCCATCATGTGCTGAAATGCAGTGAAAACAAAGGTGTTTGTCAGCCAAGGGAAGCCAAGTGGGGAGAGTTTTGATTTAGAGGACATGATGCTGTAGTTAAAAATAAATCAAGAGAAGGCAGCCCCTGAGACACTGAGGTCATTCATTCCCCGGGGTCAGAGGAAGCTGTTTCTGAGCAAAGACAGCCAGTAGTTGAACAGCTGGTACTTTTCTTTTGCTGTATTTACAGAATTACAACACTTCACCGTGTCATTCTTCTAAGGTTATCCATCCAAACAGTAGCAAAATAATAGGAGGGAAATAAAAAGATGGGAGGAAAGAGGGAAAGAGAAAGGAAAGGGGAAACAAGAATGAATAAGAAAATTATAAATGAGCTCCTTTGGTAAAATGTGTAGCAGGGTACTGTGGAAAAGTGGAGGAATGCGGAATGTAAAACATTGATCAGGACAATATACTGTTTAGGGTAATGGGAAAATATCAGATTGGCTAGGCAAAAATGGCTAGTAAATTCAGGAGAAAGTGTAAGACCAATCAGACCTGGGTAGGGAGAAGACTAAAGAAAGGAGAGAAAACGAGCATAACTGTGGAATGATTATAGTTGTTTAAGCTCAAGAGAGAAGCCCAATTGGGAGAGACCCCATTATATCTACCTGCTAATACTCTATTCCCTGGTTCCCTAAAAACAGAAAATCTACTTTATACTAATGTCATTATATTAGGAGAAAGACATAGAAACAAAGAAACAATACTGAGTCAAAAGCCACCTAAATAGCCAGGCGTGGTGGCTCACGCCTGTAATCCCAGCATTCGGGAGGCAGAGACAGGCGGATTGCTGAGTTCGAGGCTTGCCTGGGCTCCATAGTGAGCTCAGAGCCAGCCTGAACTACAAAGTGAGACCCTTCTCAAAAAAAAAAAAAAAGCCACCTAAATAACACTGACAATTCTGCCTGCAACTGTAATTTCTCTCTCCTATGTGATGAAGCATATCCACAGGTTCTGGGGACTGGGCTGAGGACGTACTTGGGAGAGGGGCATTATGCTGCTTAGCACAAGAGGAACCACATGGTACAGTGAATGCCACCCTGGAAAAGATCTGACAGGAGTTGTGGATGGACTTGGGCTGTGTCACAGGCTAAAGTGCCATTCAATTCAGTCAACCAAATGAATAGGATCCTTGTCTCGCCTCTGGTCTTTTCCCTTTGATAGGAACTCCTTGTTAGGAAAAGGTTCCAGGTCTGGTTTGAAATTCAGCACCTCCCACAGTCTCCACTTCCTCCTAGGTTGCTGGGCAGGTTGACTTCTGAGAAATAACAAGGATGTGCACAATGATGTATAATGTCACTGTGTCCCAGGCCCCTGCATGGCTCCTGCACTTAAATGCACAGCTAAAGGCACTAACTTTGATAACAAGAAAGGCTGATGTTAGCATCAAAAGTGACAAGCAAATTCACTGGCCCTCAATGAATACTCGAGGTGCTTTTCGTGCTTCAACCTTAGGTCCAACCAGGAAGCGCCCAGAACAAATGCACAGTGTTCTGAGATGAAGCCATTAGGCCTCCCAGCTTGATGTCACTACTATCCACTGGCTCTAAAGGCTGGATTCTCAGTCCCAATTTACAAAATGAGAAAATGAAAGTGAGAAGAAGTTATTTCACTAATATCAGAAACAAGAAGCCACAAGGCTCAGCCAAGAATCTGGAACTGTGGGCTCCTATTCCCACTCGCCTCTTTCCTCTGCATGCATGTTCATTGGCTCAACTTTTTATGGCGTTCTAACATTTGTACTCGGCACTGTGCTAGAATTGTTGCCAAGTGCTATATGAAGAAGTGGTCAGGGATATCACCGGTAGGGAAAAAGCCATAATCAAAAAGTAATGTTGTGTTGGAAAGAGCAGAGATCTCACATTTGAGCTTCAGATATGCCTCTCCCTACTTTTGTGAACTTGAGAGGAAAACGATTCACCTCACTGATCCTGTGTCCTCATCGGTGAGAAGGGTATGTGAAGCATACTTAACACCATGTGTGTAAAGCATTTCATGCATTGCCCAAAAATATAATGGGCAGTCAATATGAATTTGTTACAAGAAATCCTTAAGAAAAACCTTCATGGGGAAGAGAATTTTTGGGTTTGGTGATGATGTGAAGAATCAGTGTTTTCTATTTATCTACAGTGTCAGACAAGTTACCTTCAACATTCAATATCCCTAAGGAATTATTTTCTCCTAAAGCCCAGAAATCTCTGAAGAAGAACTTGTGGTCCACTAAACAATTCAGATCAACTCACACATACACATACACACACACACACACACACACCCCACCACCACCATCACCACCACCACCACAAAATAGAATAATGTTGGTGCTGTTAATTGCAAAGGAAGAAACATTTGTCTAATGGAAGAAAGGATAATGCAGCTCCTCAGAAAGCCCTTCTTTCTCCAAAAGTCTGTGTTTCTACTAATGCTGCAGGCTGTATGACTCTAACCCTTTTGCCTTGGCTTAGGGATAAAAAGAACTTGGGCATAGTTCCAGCTCCATCATATACAAGCAAGGAAAACCAACCCAGTCTAATTTTGAAGAGGTTATAGCAATATTTTCCCCAAGAACAATTGGCCTGAGTAACTTTGATGCTCCCAAGAGGAGTTTAGTAGATACTTTGTTACTGAGCACCTGTGTATATACCATCCTCTCCTTAGATGCTGACACTCTAATAATTAACTAACTCCTGGGTGCTGTTTTCCAGAAGGCTCCAGTCTAGGGGAAGCAACAATGTGCAATAAATTGTGTTACAGTTGAAAATAGTCACCATTCCTCACTGTAAAGGAACAGAGATATTCAGCACATTGAATCACTTTTCTAGTAGAATATAGTCAAAGGCCCACTGAAGAAAAAGCTCTCACATTATTATGTGATTTCCCTAAATGTCTTTCTTCTCTTCCTCAAGATCAGCAATGCCCTATACTGTAGAAACTCTCTCGGAATAAAATTGGCATGAAACAGAGCTATAGTAATAAAGTAATCTTTATTATAAGACACTGATATTTTCGGATTATTTATTTATTGAAGCATAACCCCACCCTCTTTTGAGTGATATAGAAATTGGCACTGTAAGTATGGTGATGAAAATCACACACACACACACACACAGAATATATGGCATTAGCTTCAGAGCTTAAGTAGGGACAACTCACTGGAGACTAGAAAGAACATGTCAATGGTACAAAGTCGCGGAACACTTAGTAAAACTTTTTTTTACACTAAACTGCAAGTCCAGACAAAACACATACAAACGATCTTGTGAATTTAAGTGAACAGTTTAAGAAAGATGATATTCATAGCTTCTTTGGCTCCTATGAATTGCACTTGAAAAATTAGTTCAATAAAGAGATGAACTCAGAAAATATTTAGCCAGATTAAAAGCAGAAAGGAAGAAAACGGACTCTGGAAATTCTAGCATTTGTCAATATCTTTTGTTTTTAACTGAAATGTAAAGTTTACAAGTCCAAGCAACAACAGCTGACTTGGTAAAGGCGAAATAAAAATGATGCTCATGACAGGATTTATGAAAAGCTCTTAATTGACCAGGATGGCACCCACTAATTCCTTTCTGTTGGAATGGTTAGGGAAATGAGACTAAGAAAATGACTATTGTATAAATGCTGCATGTTCTCCCTAATATGTGGAATCTAAAAATGATAAAAGAAATCAAAAGGAAGACTAATGTTAGATAAGAAAGAAATAAAAGGGGAGGGAAAGAGTAAACTATGGGACCATAAGTATGAGCAAAACACATTGAAATACCCCCCAAAAAATGTGAAACTTGGGGGGGTGGGGAGGCAAGAAGAGTGACAGGGGAAACTGAAAAAGGTCAAAGCGTGTTATACACAGATACAAATCCACTAAAATAAAACCCATTAATCTGTACAATCAAAAAAGAGAGAAAGGGCAGGAGATTTAGCTCAGTGGTTCCGGTGCCCCCCTCGCAAGTGCAAGGTCCTGAGTTTGATCCCGGGTAACCACATACAATGCTGGGCGTGGAGACTCACGCCCACCAGCAATCAGTACCACATACCACAGTACTGGGCATTCCCAGCACTCGAGAGGCAGAGGCAGAAGGATTGCTGAGTTGGAGGCTTTCCTGGGTTACATAGTGAGCTCAGGGCCAGCCTGAACTACAAAGCAAGACCCTGTCTCAAAAAAAAAAAAAAAGAGAGAAAGAAAAAAGCTCTTTTACAAAAGTCTGTGACTCTCAAAGTAACTGCAATTAAGACAAGAGGGAGAGAGATGTCTAAAAATAGTCTGTAGATGTGACAGTCACAACCACTCATCAGAGCAGCTAAAATATTGAGAGTTGTGCTGTCCAGGAAGGAACATGACGAAGAGCCACCATCTTCTACAAAAAGACATAGGTTTTGTTCAACATGCAAAGTAATCCAGAAGCAGCCCGGGGCATGAGTCCAGCGGGGGAGGACTTTCCAGAAAGTAGGAAGTCCTGGAGGACAAAGCCGTAAAGGACACTGGATGAGGAACTGGTCCAAACGATCAAGGCCTGAGACCTCAGTCAAGTGACAGCTCCACCCTCAAGGGACTGAGCCACCTGCAGGCAACAATTTCCAAGAACCAGTAACTGCTATGGGCCTCGACAACCTCACTCTCCAAAGAGGAGAGTTCATCACAAGGTCATTGCCCCTGACTAATTGCTGTCTGTTAGAAGCGTCAGGAACAGAGGGATGTTTTCAGTCCACAGGTCGCCAGCTCAAAAGGATCCACTTTTAGGTGTGGTACAGAGACTTCCACAGGACCCAGACTTGGAGCAGGATGCTATGATTAAAAGGAACTAAAAAAATTGTCTCCCTCAGGAAAGGAGTGAATTCAAAAGGAAGAATGTGAAAGTTCGTGACCAAGAAAGATTGTGATAGGTACGTCACCACTCAGAGCATTCACTGCCCTGGAGGACGATTATGTCTTGCATTTCCTTGCCATTTGGTTAGGACAGATCAGGCACTGCGGCCAGTGAGATGTGCATGGAAGCAAATGTGCCTCTTTCAAGCCAAAGCTACAAGGCCCTTGGGTAGCTCACTATTTGTCTCTTCCTTCACCATAACCCAGTCCTGATGCCTATACAGGCTTCTTCTTTAACCAGATCCTGAAAGAAAGCCCGGGAAGAGCTGGGCTGAGCTGTGATGATTATGTAATGAGAGGAAGTACTCTGTCCTTCAGCCACCGAGGACTGGGTGCTGCCAGTTCCTGGGGCAAGGTCTAGGCTATAGTAATCGATATTAAAGCCATGTAAATAATAAGCATCAGAGAAAGCAGAAAGATTGTAGAACAGAAAAGTGATCTAGTATTATAGAAAACCCGAAGAAGAAATCTTCCTAAGAGAATTGGAGACCTTTTGTAGGAGGTGGCTTAGACCAAGACGAGGAAAGGGCAATAGGATTTGGATCTATGGATGCAGAAAGAGGCTCCCTAGGAGACGAGGACAGCGCCAATCCCCCACCACTGAGGGGAAATTCAAGGTGCAGATAAACACGGGAGAACACGGCTCACACATGCTTTCCAAGGCAGAGGTCCCATGATGTATTTCTGGGGGCCTGTACATTCTTAAAATTATATTTAAATTTAATCTCTTCACTAATAATGATTTTAAATGGTATATCGATACCAATGTTAACTTTACAACATTTTTTACTAGCCCACGTTTGCAGTACACATAGTGTCTCCATTCTTTGCAAGTAGTCCATGTACATAATGCAGCTTAATTCCTTTTCTGTCCCTTCCTTCCCCATCCATCTCCTGATCCTCTTCCCATCTGAAAAAGATCTGTCCTCCTATTTTTTATTACTTATTTTTATTTGCTTTTTAGTTAAAATTTGGCTCACTTATGTAAGAGAAGCCATGCAATATTTAATCTGTGTGTCTGATTTATTTCACAAGCGTGGTCTCAAGGTGCATCCATTTTCCTAGAAATGACTCAAGTTTCTCTTTCTTTATGGCAGACTAGTACTCCATTGTGCATAAATATCCCATTTTCTTTATTCATTCATCTGTTTATGAACATGGGGGCTGTTTCCAAGATTTAGCTATTTTGAATTGTGCTCCTATAAACATGGATGGGCATGAATCACTGTAATATGATCTTTTAGCTCTTTGGAGAAGAAACCTAGAAGATGAATAGCTGAGTCCAGTGGAATTTCTAGTTTTAGTTTTTTAAGGAATCTCCATACTGATTTCCAAGGGGCTATACCAGTTTACATTCCCACCAAGAATATAGATAAGTTCCTTTTCCCCACAGCCTTGCTAGCATCTGTTATTGTTTGACCTTTTGATGACAGCCATTCTTTCTGGGGTAAGATCAAATCTCCATGATTGTCTCAGTTACTTTCTCTTTGCTGGGACAAAATACATGACACACACAATGAAAGGAGGAAAAATTTATTGGCTAGTTCCAAGGCACAAGTGCTTAAAGGCAGGTGGGAAAGATAGATAGATAGATAGATAGATAGATAGATAGATAGATAGATAGATAGATAGATAGATAGATAGATAGATAGATAGATAGAGATGATAGATAGACAGACAGGTCCAGGGTGCACTCCCAGTGATCCATCTCTTCCCACCAGGCTTCACCTCTCAGCATCACATCTGGCTATGAAGCCATCAGTGGACTAATCCAATTATCACACACCCATGACCCAATATCACACCCCATGATCTAGTCACCTCCCAGAAGCCCCACCTATAAACACAAGAGGCTTTAGGGTGACATCCATAGGAAAGCAATGATCATTCTTTGAAAAATAAATTTCGCATGTCATCTTGAGGGCCACCTTTCAGTACCTGTGGTGTCCTTTGATTTAACTTGCCTCATGAAGGGAACAACGGACGTGACAGCTTTTAATGCTGAGGCCTGGAGAGGTTTTTACAAAGATCAGTGAACTCTTGCGTTTGAGAAGTACTGGTTTAGCCCAATAAAACCAGAGAGTGCCACTACTCCAGAGTATCAGAAAGAAATGATAAACATAGCTGAGAAGAGTGAGGGTTAGACATTGAGGGCCAGTAAAGCAAGTCTGGAGGTATAATTGGCCAATTTACTAGCTTCGGATAAAATCTAGTAATAATCTCCATCCTCCAGACACTAAAGAGAAAAAGCCCACTGCACCACCCATGAATAACAGGGAAAAAGTCAGAAAGAGGCTGGGTTTGGCTGCAGTAACAATAAAGGTTTGCTCTCATGATACACATGATAGATGTACTGTTGGTTAACTGCCTCTCTACTCATGTTGCATTCCTTCCAGCCCCACGTGAGGGGAGAAACCTCTGTCAGCCTGAGACATTGTGAGTATTTGTTGTTGTGATGGTTCTTTTGTTTTTGTTTTTGTTTTTTGAGACAGGGTCTTGCTATGTAGTGCAGGCTGGTCGTGAACTGACTATGGAGCCCACACTGGCCTTGAACTCACAGGAATCCTCCTCCTGCCTCAGCCTCCCAGCTTTTGCAGACCTTATCAGTATTCATGGTGGAGACAATGCGGAAAACCACACCAAATCTCATAGATTGCTACATTTCTGCTCAGAAGTTGTACTAGGCAGGGTTCTCTAGAGGAACCATATCAGTAGAAAATATATGTACAATTACCAAGGGGATTTATAAGGTAGGCTTAAGGATCGGAAGTGGGAGAGCCCCAAGTGGGCCTCCACAGGCTCAGAAGCGCAAACTCCACAGGACACATTCTCCTCCCTTGATGTCTCTCTGCTTCCTGCCTCCCATGAGCAACCTTCTCACCGCTATTTCATGAGCTGTTTTCCTTCTACTAAGCCACCCTGCCCTGGAGCCGGCCGACCGGAACCTTGACATACACTCTGTGAGACAAAATAAACCTCGCTTTCTTTAACTCACAGGTGTCAAACATTTTGTCCCAGGAAGAAGAAAGTAATTAAAACAACCTGCCGGCCTGGGCTACATAGTGAGCTCAGAGCCAGCCTGAACTACAAAGCAAGACCCTGTCTCAAAAAAAAAAAAAAAAAAAAAAAAAAAAAAAAAAAAAAAAAAAAAAAAAAAAAAAAAAAAAAAAAAAAAAAAAAAAAAAAAAAAAAAAAAAAAAAAAAAAAAAAAAAAAAAAAAAAAAAAAAAAAAAAAAAAAACCTGCCATACAACATAATCCAGAATTTAGGGACAGGTTCAAAACCTGCATTCATGTAACCACTAAAATTCACACAGGATTTCTTCTTTCCTCCCCAGAGACGTCAAATTATCGCAAGGAGGGAAAAACTGAGTCGTGATGTGGCACCGCCTGGACCAATTCCTGGCTGTGGTAGTAGCAACCCTACCAAGGTCTCTTCCGAATAAATGAATAAGTAAACAATCCACCGAAATCTTTAAATGGATAGAAGAGTTTAATTATAATAATTTAATTTCCAGAAGCTTCTTTTATACAATTACAGGGAGGCAACTTTTAATTAACTTTGGAAACTTTCTTTTGCTCAGAAAATCTAATTAAAATACTCCGAGAACTATCAACATAACACAAGATTCACGAGGGGGTAAAATAATATTGGGAAGGGGTGCAAAGGTGTCAGCTGGGAGTTAGAGTCGCCTACATTTCCCAGGGTGCTCAGCAGCTCCCTTCCCGCCCTGAACACTTGGGATATGGTGGAAAAATTGTACCAGGCTGCTCGGTGGGATCCTGTAAGGGAAGGAGTCTGCTCAGAGTTCCGCCTTTTTCTCTTTCTTCTACGTTGGGACTTCTCATCTCTGATGTAGGTGATAGAGAGGAAAGGGTGGTGGTTCAACGTGAGGGTCAGAGGAAATTTTAGAAAACGATGGAACACCAGAAACTGGCCTCTCCGTGGAGAGGAAATAAAGGTATAATCGGCTTCATTCGGGACTCCCCCACCCCTAATGGGTGCCTCGGGGGATAAGAAATGGTCTCAACACACTGGTCCTCAAAGAACTGTCTCCAATCCTGCAGCGTCGGCGTCAGTAGAGCGCAATGCAGATCCCCCAGTCCCATCTCAGGCCCCCCGAGCCTGAACAGACCCTGGACAGGACAGCCAGGCACTGAGTAGACACACTGGGTCTGAGAACCTGGGCTGGGCCCATTCATTTCCAAGTACAATCCCCTGACAAGCTGCCTCAGAATTCCTCGGGGAGTTGTTTCAGAAAATGGATCCTGATTCGCTTGGAGCCCATTGGAGCAACAGATTCCATAAAAAGTATATAAATCTATGGGGGTTTACCAGTAGGCTGACAGTGGCCGCTGGCAGTCAGGTGTGGAAGGGTGCAAAAAAGGAAATCAGGCTGTTCTTTGTGGTTCTCAACTTTCTGGACAACGATGTGGGAAAACAAATTGTAAAATGGGTGGGGCCAGTTCTATCTGGGTGATTTTTGTGACTCCCCAGGGTCCTGGCATCTGTCATTTGAAGGAAGTACCCTCCGGTTGGAAGCCACCTTCCAGGATGCAAGTGGGTAGAAAGCAGGGGCCTTGAAGAGGGGGAGGGGTGTCAAGGCCTCTCTGTTCCAGCCATGTATTTACAGATCATTTCCATGGCTTTTTAAACGTTTTATGAGTATATGTTTGTGACACATAATGATTACAGTCACTGTGGGGAATTGGTACATATACACAATACGCCTTTTTAAAAAATTTATCTCTTTTTAAGTCTTTATCAAGTTAATTATCATAATCACGGGTTAACAGCTAGGCTAAGAGACCAAAAAACAAAGAAAGCACATAAAACAATTATAACAAATTAAAAGTACACTTTTAGATCCACTGGCTATGGCTTTTTTTATAAGTCCCTTCTGAAATCCTAAAAACAAGACCAGAGAAGAAACAGAATTCAGGCTCTGAATTCCCCACCCCGCCGCACCTGGCCTTCTACCTGCCCATCAGCTGTTCCAAATATAACCAGCTGACCCACATTCCCCACCCGGCCTGACAGGACGCAGCTGTTGGGAGAAACTCTGGAGCGACAGTGACCCCCTGTGGAAGCCGGAGGCGGCAGCCGCGGCTCCAGCTCCAGCCCCACCCTGCCCCTCCCTCCGCACCCCCGGCGGGTCGCGGTCCTGACCCAGCGGACGCTCTCCGGGGGGACTGCCCACCCGCTGCCACCTCGGAGACAGAAGCTGCCGGGAGAAGCTGCTTGGATCCTGGAGCAGTTCCGCCAAGGTCAGACAAGGACAAAGGGAGAGGGGCCTTCTCTGTCCCAGGCTGCCGGAAACCTGCCGCCCCGAAGGACCGCCCCCCCGCCCCCCGCCACTGTGCAACGCTGCCGTCTCTTCCATGGCCTCCCTGCCCTCAGCCGCCTCCCCTGGCGCACCCCTTATCCCCTCAAAGGTCTGCACTAGTCCCTTGTAGCCCAGAGGAGGAAGCTCAGTCCAGGCCTCTGGGCTGTGGCCCTAACCACGCCTTTCGCCTCCTGGCCTAGGCTCGGAGGGCCGAGAGGCCACGCTGTTCTCATACCCTCCCGCGGCCCAGTGGGCGCTGTGCAGGCTGCTCCTCGGCCCGGAGGCTGCGCCGGTCTCCTCTGCGCACCCCAGACTGTAGGCGCCTCCCTGCCACTCTCCCTACAGCAGGAGGGACCTGAGATCCGGTCCCTGCCGGCTGCTCCCAGTGGCCTGAGAAATCGCCTGTCTGCAGAGCGAGAGAGCGGAGACATCCCAGCCCAGCTCAGGACGGTGCTGAGATGTGAAGCTGACGGGAACCGTTGACCACACGTGTGTGTTCCTGTCACCTGTCACGATGCCACCAAGTCCACCGAGAGCCCTCTGCTGATGGCGAAAGAACCAAAGGACTGACGTTCTTAAGGTGGGAGGGACAGAGGCAGAGAGCGGGACCGGCCCGTCTCCGGGCTCAGAGAGGACTTCGTGGAGGAGGACATCTGACGAGGGACCTGGGCGCCGGGAGAAGGGCGCGAGGGTCGGCGCGAGGGCGCCATGGGCATCCCGTAGGAGAGGTGGGGGCAGGGAGGGCCGGGCCCCCGAGATGACCCCGTGAGAAGCCTGCAGGTATTAGGTGAGACAGAGAAGGGCGTGACGGTCTCTAGCCATCAGCCTCCCCGGGGGCTCAGCTCGGCCAGGGAGTCTGCAGAGTGAGCGGACCTCGGCCCTCGAAAGATCTCTGACTCACCGAGCCCGGGGAGCTTTAGATACCAGCCTTCACCTGCCTCCTCTCTCACTCCTCAGCGCCTGCAGCTCTGCCAGGCAATGGGCACTGTGAAACTCACGGGCAGGAAATGCCAGGAAGAATCAGCCCGCCCTCACGGGGATCAGCCGGTGGCCACGGCACCTCTGAGCCTGGGATAAACCCTGGGATGACTCAGTGGCTCAGCTGACTTGGGGGACAGTCATGGGACAGCCAAGAGGCAGCCCCCGTACTATCTTCATTAACTCGCAGACCTTTACTCCTGAAGTTTTTGTTTGGTTTGGTTTGGTTTTTTGTTGTTTGGTTTTTTTTGAGACAGGGTCTCGCTTTGTAGTTCAGGCTGGCCCTCAGCTCACTATGAGCCCAGGCAAGCCTCGAACTCAGCAACCCTCCTGCCTCTGCCTCCCGAGTGCTGGGATTACAGACATGAGCCACCGCGCCCGGCTCCTGAGAGTTTTCTGACCATCTGCAGATGTCTAGGAAGTGGGGGTGGGTGGATGGTTGTGAACACATTCCCATGCACATTCATAACTGTGTGCTAGTCTGTGTTACAGTAAATTGTGTGTTTTGTGTGCTACCTCTAGGGGTTTTATGGGTGATGTTTGTTTGTGTTTTTAACTCTGGCTGGGATTGAACCCAAGGCCTTATCACTGAAATGTATCCTCAGTCTTTCTCCTCCTCTCCTTCTGACAGGCCTCAGTCACCAAATTACTTTTGCTGGGCTTAACCTTGCAGTCGTTCTGCGCGGCCTCCTGAAGCACTGGGATTGTAAGCAGCTGACCCACATATTCTTACAGATTCGCTCGTCCATACGGGGTTACACTCACCGTTTGGGGCTCCTGTGGCGACATCCGCGGTGTACGCAGCGAGGCATGTGCGGGCCTGAGTCTCTTTCCAGCCGACCACGGGAAAGGGGGACGGACACCCTCAGGGGTGCGTTTCAGAAGCACAGGACAGGTGGAGGCTCCAAAGGGACACAGGGGAGGCCCGGGCCTCAGGCTGGGACATTGGTTTCTTCTTCTGCTCCTCACCAGAAGCCGACAGAGAAGGTGATTCCGTGGGGACCATTTTCCAGACCAGGGCGCGCAGGAAAGGCGCTCGCAGCCTCAGTGCCCGGGGTAAGACCGCCAGAGTTCCCGCGCTGCCGCCACTGACGCGAGGAGCTCCGCAGCCAACGTGGCCCTTATCTCCCGGCTGCAGGGCGGTCGAGGAGACTGAGCGAGAGACGCGGGCCCCCAGCCCCGCGCCTGCGCCAGAGCTCCGCTCCGCCCCGCCCCTTCCCCTCCCCCTCCCCCTCCCCCTGCCCCTCCCCTGGGGCGAGGCAGCCTGCAGCCCAGGTGCACACCGTCTGCTTCCAGCCTCGGATCCCCGCCTCCTGCCACGACTCACAGGCTCCCTTCCCTGCCCATACGCGAGGACGTGATGCTGTGGGAACCTCCCTGGGCCTCACTCCTCTGTGACTGAAGAAACTGCTGTGAAGGGTGTTGCTCACCACTGCTGGGGAGCTGCTTCCTGAGACCCCGAAGGAGGCGCTCCCTTGCCTTTCTGTGTAATAGCCAGAGGCTCCTCTACAGCTTGCAGGTGCTACTTTCCCTTTTAGCTTTGGCTACTGGGAAGCTCAGAGCCAAGTATACAGCTGGTCATCCAGGCCTCTTTCACCGTGCCCACTGACTGGGACCGATATGAAAATTCTTTCCTCACAAATGCAGACGACTTCCAGGTATACACTGTGGGGAGCAAACACTCTCCTAGGGACATCTTATATTACTACACTTGTTTACTCCTACCCCTGGTTCCTTTGCTCTTTCCCCACAAATAAAAATACACACATGACACTTGAAATCCCACAGCTCGGGGATTAAATATTGTGTGAACATTTTGGTGAACACCCTTCCAGATGGGCATAAAATGAAAGGATCATTTTATAAACATGAGACCGTGTAATTGACTTAACTATACAGCGTGGCTAGCTTTTCACACCAGTGAATACAAAGCCACACAACTGCGGGACTCTATGGCATGGATTAGCATAACTTATTTAGCCAGATTCCTCTTTCTACACATTTAGCGTCTTTCCACTCATTCCTCCAATTTGTATGATGCTCTTCTCACAAGAAAAAAAAAAATTTCTTGGAAATGATCTCTTACCTTTATTTTCAATTTGGTAATATACTTCTTTGTATTTGCAAATCACTAGGAAACCTTTGGGCTAATAAAAATGTTTTAAAAATAAAATATATGATGGTACAGTATAAAGGAATGTCATGAGACTCGGTCCAACAGGAGTGAATCTAGAAAACAAACATGATCGGGGAAGAAGCCAGCCACCACACGCCACGGACTGTACCAGTCGCTCAGCAGGGGGCTTCCCCTCTCCCGGTGAGGGTGACGTCCCCGTCTATGTGGGGTGGATTAGACTGAGGCCAACGTTTTCTGAGTGCCAGGCTGACTGTCCCAGAACCCCGATCATATGCACCCCTGAGGCTCCACCGCAGGGAGGAATCGGTGGCTGCATACGGACCAGGCCCCACTTAGAACACAGCCCTTCTAGCATGTGGGGTGACTGGTGACCATGGAGGCTCTCTGCCTACTCGCTAACATGATGGGGCTTCTCCACGCAAGGTGCAGGGTTTGCAGTCAAGGGCAGGGCTGGCGCTGGTCACCCGGAGAGCAGCCTCCCCTGGGCCAAGGTCCTTTTCCCACCCTGAGCCTCAGTTTCCTCACTGGGAAGTGGGCAATGCCACCTTTCTTTCAGTTTTGCTAGATGAAGGATGAAATATGCTCAGCTTAGAATAGGTCTTCAACAAATGATAGCTGTTAATACTTTTATATGAGTTTATAAATTTAATCATGATAGACTACGAGCAATCATTCATCTAACTCAGAACCTAAAAGCCAGTTTGTTCTTTGTCCAAAATTTTTCTCTAGCTTTTTTGCTTTTTTTAATTCCAAAAAACGAAATATGGCCACTGTAAAAATTCAAGGCATCTAGAAGTATTAATTCCCACTTCTTATAGTTTAGAGCATAGTCTCTCTGACTTTTCTCTATAAACAGAAATAAACACACACATACACAAATGGTATCACACAATCTACGCATATAATACTTAAACAGCTTTATACATTACAGATTGGGCTAAAACTTGCTTCTTTTTTGTGCTCGACAATCTATCACGGACATCTTCCATGCCACCATATTGATCTATTGACCTTAGAGTTAAAACATACTCCGTTAAATAGACAAACCATGATGCATTTACCCTTCTCATGGGCAGTTAAGGGGTTTCTGACTTTTCGTTCTTATAAACAGATCTGCAGTGCCCTTCTTTGGACATCCATCTTTGCATCTTTAGGGAAGCAGTCCTGGGTGGCCCTCAAGTACCTGGTATTAAATACTTAATACATATTCATCTCACCAAAACCTCAGCACGTCTCTACCAGAATGAACAGCTGAAGAAGCTGAGCCACGGAGTTTATATCTCCGTTTACCTGAGGAATGGTAAGGTCCCAGTGAAGCCTGCAGCCTGATTACACTGAAGATCTCCCTGTTTTCCCGCACTCTGGCCCCTTGTCTACTGACTCTGGATGTGACCACAACACTGACTTCAGCCAATAAGACAGCAGCAAACCAGATAAAAGCAGAACTTTGAAAAGGCATTTGCTTCCTCCTTCAAGCCCTGTTCAGCCCTAAGAAATGCAGCCCAGTGAACTACAGAATGAGAAAACACTTGAAGCTTCCATCCAAGGCCCTCCTGGAACATCCAAAGCCCAGGCCACCTACCAGTTCATCTAGGATATGTGAACAAGCCCAGCCAAGATTCATGCATCCACCCAGATCAGCAGAACAGCACCAGGGATTTTGAGACTGCTGAAAAATAATAAAATAGTGCCGGGCATGGTGGCTTACGCCTGTCATCCCAGCACTCGGGAGGCAGAGACAGGCGGATTGCTGAGTTCGAGGCTTGCCTGGGCTACACAGTGAGCTCAGAGCCAGCCTGAACTACAAAAGCGAGACCCTGTCTCAAAAAAATAGTAATAATAATAATAAAATAGTTCTTACATGAAGCCACTATATTTTGGTATGATTTCCCACGCAGCAGTAGCTGACTGATACAAAACCAGACTCTGATTCACAATCTCTATTATCTTCAAGACCCAACTGCATTTTTAAAGGATCAATGCTCTGCACAAATCTCAACCAAAGCAGACACTGTGCTACTAGATGTGCTTTCAGGATGAAGAAAAATATATCCTCATATCTTCCCTGAGGGATTAACTGTCCAACAAAACAAACATAAGCAAATGATTACAGTCACAGAAAACCAGGGCTCAGAGGGGGTTTCTAATAGGTCAAGATCACACGCATGACATGTGAAATCTTTGGTCTCCTGACCTGAAATCCAGAGTTCCTGGGGCCCTCAAGCCTTTAAGCTGCCTTGCACACACCTAACAGTTGTGCCACTGACTTTGCAGAACAACACCCCCCAGAGAGCGTTTTTCCAATTTAGCAGGTCGTGTAAAAGAGCTCCAGCTTCCGTCTAAGGGCATTAACTACAAATTTATATTTGAGGCAGTGTGTGCAGTTTTTTATGCATCCTTAAATACCAAAACATAATTACCAATGTCAATACATAATGCTTATTTCTTTCAGAACCGACATTTTAATTTTCTTGAGCAGGCGGGAAAAATGATATGCATAAAAATAATGACAAATATTAAAAGTCTCCCAAATAAGGCACTGGGATCTCCCGCGTAATCCTAAATTTAAATGCACTCACGATTGCAGCCACATTAAAGGTCTGATAAGCCAAATTAGGTTCCATGTAAGCATAATTAATCTTCTTTTTCAATGAAGATATTACAGGGGCATTAATTTGAATCCCAAAGGCCTTTGGGAAATTGAATTATATAGATAAAGCAAATATTTGACCTTTTCCAGATAATTACTATTTTAAAATATTCGCATTGTAAATGAACACCAAATAAACCTCGGGTGTTCTTGGGTTCTGCCAAAATCAAAATTTTTATAAGTATTCAGCTAGAAACGAGCCAGGTACCCCGCTCCACTCATCCTTTCATTTCCAGTTTGGAGGCGTGAAAGCCCAGCTAGGGGCCTTGGCATTTATTAACAAATAACTGAGAGAAAATTGGCCAGCGCTGATTATTTCACATTTGCCAATTATCTGTTATCAGTCATAGGTCATTAAATTGTAAAAAATAGTGAGCAGTGGAGACTCTGTTGCTAGAGCGATGATCCCTGGGGCCAGGCCTAAAAGAGGGGACTGAGGAGGCAAGTGACTCAGCAGAAGAAACGGTGTTTCCGTTGCCTGGGGTCTGGTTTCCGGGACCCCAGGCGGGATGGGAGGGAAGAGACTGCAACATCCCCCCTCCTCAGCCTCCCGCTGCCCAGTGTAGAAGGAACCGCCCTGCGGTTCGTGGGCGGTGGACGCTGGACATCTCAGGGCTTGGTTTCCGGGCTGCGGAGCGCTGGTGCCTGAGCCACGGGCCGCGGGGAGACAGGCCTGGGCTGCGTTCGGCCCCTGGCTGATGACCGGGCTCCCAAGCTCCCACTCTGTAACTAGGTATAGGTCACCCCGCAGCATCCCGAGGTCCTGTGAAGACTTAAGGGTCAGAAGGTCGGCACTGCCTGCGGCTCCCCATCTCACGGCACTCGGCCACTTGCGCATGCGGACTGCAAGGCACCCCGCTGGGTCCTGGAGCAGCACTGCGCGGCCCTCGAACCTGGCACAGTCCGTCTTGCGCTTGTAGCACTGACCGCTCTCCAAACACCCGCTCCCCTGTCTGCGCGCTGAGCCTGCAGACTGATACGCTGCTCTCAAGGCGTTGCGTGGCCCTTTCATCTAATCTTCTAGAAACCAAGCGAGGAAGACTATTCTCATTTCACACATGAAGAAACCAAGACCCGCTGAGGTTAAGGAAATCCCTGAGGTCACAGCACCCAAGTTCACACTTTGGCCCCCACGTAGAGTCGCCCAGCCACTCTATTGAAGAGGCCTGGCTGGGACAAAGCCACATGACATCACCATCATGCCCTGGTCTCCCCTCTTCACTGTGCGAGCACAAAGCCAGCCTTCTACAGTGGATGTGCCAGTGTCCTCTACGGCCAGGCCCGCGGCTGGGGGGCCCTTGTGTCCTGACACAAAGGAGCCGGCCTGAGAATCTAAGTCCCCTGAATAATCGGCACTGTAAAACCTTTGAGGACGGGACAGAGACGGCTGAAATTCAGACCTATCTATTCTACAAAAAGAAAAAAGAAGCAGGAGTGTGGAGAGAAGGGCAAGGAAACGTTGGCAATGCTGGGTGGCACCAGGACGGGGCAGGGTGGACCAAAGAGGAGTAAAAGGAGGCCTGGTGGAGGCAGAAGGAAGGGAGTCCAAACAAACAGCCAGGTGTGCATCAGATGTGCCAGGGCCCTGAGGCACAGCCTCGTAGCAGCCTGGCCCAGTGGCAGCCCTCAGGTCCCCTGAGCTTAGATCACTGCCCACAGGTGCCCAGCTCCAGCGTGGGCCCTGTGGATGCGCTCTTCCAAGGGCTCCTCTCAACTCTGCGTTCCAAGGTCTTCCTGAGGCATCACCCGAGGGCCTTTAGTGGGCCTTATGGGAAAAGAGGACCCTAATGTGTACAGGTGACTCACGAAGCCCCACAAACCCACCGCCCTCCCCTTGGCCCTGCCAGGCAAGCGCAGACGCTTCGGCTCCCAGGATCTGTCAGCAGCCCAAGTCATTTAAACAGTCAGAAACAAAGTCATTTTCTGGGCCATCATTACGCTGGAGTTTTCTGTCTCTCTGATTAGAGCAGAATTGAATCTGGTCAGATGAAATTGAATTTGTACAGTTCCCTAATCATACAATCTTCAAACATTCAACGTGCTCGTCCCAATTAGTCTGCGCTGACCTGCAAGGAGGGAGGAGGCATCCCTATTGACAAGACAGCAATGAAAACTCGGAGTCTAGAGTTATTGGTGATTGATTAGCTGGGCCTTGAATAAAGATTCAGGAACTCCCAGGAGGTGAGAGTCTTGTGCAAGCGTGTCCCAGGGAGATCCTTCGGCCCTAGGCAATTTGGTGCCTCCCTGATTTGGGGAAGGTTCCTGGCCTTTGAGGCTGGTGAGTGCTCATCAGCCAGCTATATCAGGCCCCTATTTGACTCTTGATGGACAGGTGGTTGCCATAGCCATGATCAGAACCCCAGGTAAGTGGTATCTGGGGCCGCACAAGGCCCTCTGCCTCATTAAAGCTGGTGCTCTTCATTCCTCTTCTCCCCCAGTACACCCGGGGGGATTCCTTCTGTCCTCTCATCCTGGATCACCCAGACCTCTCTCTTGACCTCCAGAGGGAGGACCCAGTGTTCTCTGAGCATCTCGACTTGCTTTTCTGAGGTGCTTCCAACTCCGCACGGCCCAGCTGAGGCAGCTTCATGCTTTTAGGGCTGATCTACCTCCAGGTTCTATTCTAAGGTCTTTCCATGGATATTCTATCTAATTCTTGGACGCTCCTACAAGAAAAGGTAGTTAAGATTCTCTGGAAGAGAAGAAAACCACTGGACTCCAGCCATTCCTTTTTGTCTGTTTCTTCCAAGGAAGTCTAAAGCCAGCCCCAGCTTGTTCCTTTTACTGAGACATTGCTTAAATATTTTCGCTCTTCTTGCTCAGATCTTTTGTAACCTCTTCTTTTTTTTTTTCAACACATTGCCCAGTATTTAACCAAGAACAGGTCTTTCCACCGGGAAGGAGGGGGCTTGTGACCTGTGCAGCCCCCTTTAATCTCTGCTTCGGTACTCTTTCCTCGAGAATTGCCATAATATCTGCTTTTGCCCCATCTTTGTCTTTTCCTTCTGGCTTCTA
Source organism: Thryonomys swinderianus (assembly GCA_004025085.1). Taxonomy (NCBI): domain Eukaryota; kingdom Metazoa; phylum Chordata; class Mammalia; order Rodentia; family Thryonomyidae; genus Thryonomys; species Thryonomys swinderianus. The sequence goes on from PVIC010000401.1 coordinate 43,275, forward strand.
AGGGAACTTTTTAAAGATCATCCTCTACTTCACCCATCTGATTTCTAATAAAGCCAATTTCAGCACTGGTATTTCCAGGGATGCTATGATGATTTTATTGGCCTTCAGACCTCGTGCAAATCCTCACCCCATCCATTTCTCTGTATATTTCCTCAAAGCAGCTCTTCTCCTCAGCTTTTCTCTCCTCATGGCTTTATTTTCTAATTCATAAAAGCCACCACTTTCTAGCATTTAAGGTGAGGGTCCATACACAGTTCTAGAACTTTCTTCTCTCTCCAAAGAAATACCTTTCAGATTTCTAGCTATCCTCTGAGCTGTTAACAACATTTTCATTCACTTATTATAACTGCAACCTTTTGTCACAGGTCCCAAACCATCCTTTGAAGAATGCATAAGCCAGTGACCCACACAGTTCATCTGATGCAGCTCTTCTGCGCAGAATGCTTTCCTGGCTCTTGACACACTTAAAAATATTTGGTTCAGCCCAAGTGCAATCACCAAAACACCCTGATCTGATTCTGGCATCTACCATCAAGAGCTCTGGCTGCCCACTGTTCCAGAGGAATCTGAATTTTGTTGTTGTTTTCATTAGCTTGTGATATGGACCGAAAGCATATGTCACTCTCAAATTTTATGCTGAAGCCTTAATTTCCACCGTGATGATCTTTGGGAAAGGGTCTCTTAGTTTGTATGATATCAGCTCATAGGGGTTGTCTCTGTGACGGGATTAGTGTTATAAGAGGAAAACCTGAGATGGTCTCTCCCTCCATCATTCCCCTGCAAGAACACAGTAAGATAAAGGCCATCTGCAAACCCAGGAGAAAGGTCCTCACCAGGAATCAAATGCAAGTAAGGAGCCTAGAATTTACAACGTGGAATCTTTTTGTGCTGCTTTCAAAGGTGCTAGAGGAGAATCTGTTGCATTCTTTACAGTCCTTGGCCCCTGACCTCTTCCTTAGCTTTCAAAGCCAGCATTGCAGCATCTGGCTTCAACAGTCACAATTTCACAACTATCTTCTTCCTCTGCACACAAGTCTCTGCCTTTCAACTTAGAACCACCACCCTGAGCTACATTCCCTGGTGAGATTTGAACTTTCAATCCTTGGGCCTCATTCCCCCAGGTACCAGAATTACAGGCATACAACACTGAGCTGGGCTCTGCCTCTCTCTTACAAGAACATTTGGAGTTATATTCAGAGCCATCTAAGTTACTCAGGACAGTCTCCCCACCTCAAAATCCTTAATGTCATTTATAAAGTCCCTTTCATCCAAAAGGCAACAGTCACAGTTTCCAGGCATTAGAACCTGGATGTTTTAGGGAGTCAGCTTACCATGGCTTCTAAGTACTGAGGAAAAGTGCTTTTTTCTTTTAGTTTTTTGAGGCAGGATCTCGCCTTATAGTTCAAGCTGGCCCTGAGCTCACTATGTAGCCCCAGCTGGCTTTGAACTCACAGAAATCCTCCTGCCTCTGCCTCCTGAGTGCTGGGATTACAGGCATGAGCCACGATTTTATCCCAGGGCTCAACATAAACCCAAACCATCAAATGAAGAAAAGGGCAAAACAAGAATATTTTGATTCTCAAGACTACAGAATATTCCTCACTTCTGTACAGAAATGTTAAAACTTGTATATGGAGAAATTTCTATAGCAAAATAATAATAATAATTTTAAAGATATTTTCAACTGTGCAACAGCACAGATCAATGAAAATCGTGCAGAAGTCTTGACCAGAGAGTTCCCCAGTGACAATACACAATGGACAACAAGCACATGAAAAAGTGTTTGGCATCCTTAGTCAAGGAAATGCAAATAACAGCCAGAGCTACCATTTCCCTTTAAATGGGATGGCTAGGATCTCAGTGCAGAGAACAGAGGACAGAGAAATCAAAACAGTCTTATGGTGCTAATGAAAATATAAACTGGTATGGCCACTGTGGAAAACAGTGGGTAATTCATCAATAAATTAAATGTAGAATTACTATGGGATCCAACAACTTCACTCTTAGGGATACCACCAACAGAATCAAGAGGCACTTAAACAGGAGTGGTATTGTATGCAAATGTTCGCATTAGTGCCATTCACAATACTCAAAATGTGTAAACAACCCAAATATCCATCAGCTAATGGCGGGACAAATAAATGCGCCCTCTCCTTAGACTAGAATGTCACTGGATTATAAGCAGGCAGTGAAGTACCAACCATGCTTGGGTGAGGCTTGAGAACATTACGTTACACGAAAAAGTCATACACAAAAGGCCACATATTGTAATGTCCATAATAAGCAAATTCACGGAGGCAGAAAGGAGATTCATCACTGCCAGGGCTGGTGGAACAGAGGAGCAGGAAGGGATATGTACTGAGTACAGGTTTCCTTTTAGGATCATGAAAAATTCTAAAAGTAGGTAGTGGTAATGGATGCTCTACATTATGAATGTACATAATGCCACTAAATTATGCACTTTAAAATCACTCAAACGGTAGGCGCAGGAAACAGTGGCACCTAAGAATAAGTTAGGATCAAGGAAAGTGCAAAGCGAATTGAAAGAGAATCCACTGACGCTGATGTTTACAATCTTCCCTTTGAGCCATCAGGGCTTTAAGACTTAGTGTTACATTCTCTCCTCTGCAGACCTAATCATTTTACTTGGTTCTGCAGTGAATAGTTCCATAACCTAAAGTATATAAATGATATTTTCATTGGGTTTAAAATTTTAAAACCAACCTATAGAGAAATCATGAAAGACCATTATGGTAACAGAGTGAATATAAATGTTATGAACCTTGACAAGGTAAGAATAATTATTTAACAAGAACTGGGTGTGGGTAAGAGGCAGAGAAGAAAATGTAGATACATTTACTTCTTTATTTTTCATAGCAGAAATCAATACTTACAATCTAAAAGGAATAAATCAAGAAATAGATTTAGCACATTATAAAAATTTACAAAATCAAATCCATAGAATAACTAGAAGAATATCTATAAATGTAAAATTCAGTAAGCAGTAGGAGAGGTGGAAGGCAGTGAAGGGTTTCACTCCCCAGCTTTATTAGTAGGGAGGCGACAGATACAGTCTAAAGAAGATAACTCAAAAAGTATAGTTGTATTTAAAACTTTAGCCAGCATGACAGTGAAGGCCTGTGATCCCAGCATTCAGAAGGAAGAGACAGGAGGATTGCCGCAAGTTTGATGCCAGCCTGAATGAGACCCTGTCTCTGAATAAATAAATAATAATATATTCTGTATAATCCCAGCATTTGGGAGGCTGAGGCAGGAAGATTATAAGTTTGAGACAAGTCTGGGCTACTCAGGGAGTTCTAGAACAACCTAACTACAAAAGAACATACAAACAAATTAACAAAACAATAAAAACCCCTTCACTTATTGATGGGCATCTGGCTGGGTCTTGTTTGTAAATATCTGTTTGGGTCTGGTGACAGAATCCCTTTTTCTCTGGGGATACTCATCTCTGTGGTTAAGATCTAGGACCACAGGTATGATCATGTGGTGCAGACTGGCCAATCCAAAACTTCCCTGGGACTTTTTATCCAATGCTGTTGAAGAAGACACGGACTGATAATCGTAGATATTAAGGAGAGTGTGACCCAGAGTCCCGCTTCCTGCTACTAGGCAAAGTTGATGAACTAATTAAAGCCCTAGAGGCGCCTGAAGCTTGCATCACCCTTGTAGTTCTGTTATCTTACCCAGCAAATTTCAGTTTTGTTTTAAAAATGCTTAGGAAGCCACATGGCCCGCTTGCTATGATGATGGATAATGTAACCTGGAAAGCTTCCAGGAGGAAAAGAGCTCATCAAGCAATGAAAGGACATCAAACAGCAAGTGACCAGCTGGACTGGGCCACATGTCTTCAGTGCCTGGAACACCACCCATGGGCGGGTGCGACAATCACAAGACTGCAGCCAGGACTTAGTCAGACTGAAGCCCAAATCCTGCCATTTGGGAACTGCACGATGTGGACAAAACTCCGTATCTCTGACTTTGGCTTTCTAGTCACCCAAACAGAAATAATATGTATCTTATGGTTCGTGGGACGGTGCCATAAGGAAGAAAAAGGTACTTCATACACCATACTAGGTTTTTAAAAAAATTATTAATTCAGTCTCTGAGCTGATCTGCTCATTGGATCTGTCTTCTGGCTACAGACTGCACCCCTAATGCTGCCCAGTACCCCGTGAATGTGCCACCCTAGCTCCCAGGCAGGAGGGTGGCCACGCGTGAACAGTTCACTCAGGTACTGGAGAAAACATAACTGTGTCCCACTCAGGAGGAGCTGGAATCGCCACTCGCACGAATCGTCATCGTTTTCTCCTCCCGTCTCTCCCTCGTCTTCCTCCTGGGCACCTCCGTGCCCCTTGCTAGTTATTCTTTGACTCTGATGTGCGTGTAAATGCCATGTGCCGGCACAAGCCGACAGGATCTCAGAGAGCAGCAGGCTACGACTCGGGGGCCCCGTGCCCGTGGATTCACTAAGAAAAACCGCCGTGGAAGGCTGGCGGCGCCTCCACTAAGACAACACCGCTAACAAATTATGTGTGTCCTTTTGTAAACTTTTATGCGTCTTTTTTCCTCGGATTATAAAAGTAATATTGTTTCTTATAATGTTTTTATTGGAAGTACTATAAGTAATATTCTTTGCTGATGGAAACACAGGAAGATAAAGAAGGAAATAAAAGTCTCCCGCAATCCTACAGTCCAGATTTAAACCCTGTTAACAATTCAGTGGACTCTTTGCTGCAGCTTCACTAACACTCCTGAAATCCAATCACATATTGCACCCGGCTTTCTCCATTTAGTGTTATATTGGGAGCATATCTCCATTTCATTAAAAATTCTTTAAGAGTATTTTCTGGGGGACCAGTGTCAGACTCCAGGGCATCAAAATCTATTTAATCAAGCTCCCGTTAGTGAATTTTCTAGGCACTGCTAGTTTTTCACTACTGATCACTCAGCCTAAATTTTTCCAGGGGTTCATTGAGTCCAGCAGCCTCTAAAATATCCCCTTCGTTGGCCATTTGTACCTCCTCCTCCTCATCATCATGGACACAGTCAGCCCTGTGGCACCAGTGGCCGAGGCCACATCGAGGGTCCTAGGCAGCCGGCCCAAGAGGTGTCCACACCACCCACACGTGAGACGGTGCCCCCCAAACACAGTGCTGCTCTGGGGCCTCCCTGTGCTTCCTTGCTTCCCATCCCCACCGGGCCACACCATTTCTCCCAAGTATCCCCAGTTTTGTGTGTCTCCCTGCAGAGCTGTGGTCTCAGTCATATCCTTCTAGAAAGCTCTGGGCTCCTGAAGCAAGTGAGTGCCTCCCTCCAGCCCCCCAACCCCAGAAAGATAAATGTGCGGTTTTCTGAACCCTCAAAATCAGGTCCCAAGGGGGGAGGCACCTCCTGATTCTACCTGCCCGAGACATTTCGTTCAACTGTCCTCCCTGCAAGAAAGAGGACAGGGGGGCAGAGGGCCGGGAGGGACCATCCAGAGAGCCCCTGGGGCACACAGCCCTCCTTCCGGCCAGGAGCGAGGGCTCGCTGAGCTGAGGGTCACATGCAAGCTCTTCTTCCTCTGTCTTTCTGTGGAGGGTGCCAGGGCATCTGGAACGGGAAGCACTTGCCGAAGGAGGCAGCTTGAGGTTGCTCTGTGTGGGAGGCAGACACCTTCACTTCATCCAGCCAACATCCGGGTAATTGTCACGGGCTCCGGTGATGCTCACTCAAGATGACGGAAGTGAAATGTCTCCAAAAGTGGACTGCCTTTATCACGAAGACCAGGAGCCTGCTCCTGAGAAGTCCTGCTGGGCGCCCCAGACAGTGTGGGATCAGCAAGACCAATGAGAGGAAGAGACTGCAGTCCCCTGAGTGGAACATGGAGAGGCTCTACAGGTGTCTATAAATTTCATTAATTGGCAGCATCACGAAGAATGGAACACGTGCATCCTTCCAGACCCTCTACCCACAAACAATTGCTCATCACAGAAGTCCAACACGCGAGCTTTGCACTAACGGGAACTTACATGTCACCATAGTCAAACCATCAAGAGGAAGCTCCCCTGTGAAGGGTCACGGGACCCCCTTCCTCAGGCTCCGACTCTGCATCTAATCATGAAGACCCGCCAGACAAACCCACAGCGAGCAACAGCTGGAAAACGCCCTCAGACGCCCAAGGGCCGGGAGATTGGGGAAGACTGGCACACTGCCGCAGGACGAAGGAGATCAGAGAGGTGGGACAACTGGATGCGACACATGTGACTCTCATCCTGGGGCCTTTGGGAGAAACTTCATGGGGGGGTACGAGGGTCAGATGGTAGCGATAATGTTTCAGAGCAGATTTCCTGATGGTGACAGTCGTTTCAGTGGACAGCGTCTAGAACGTCCTCAGCACCCCTCACCTGCAGTGCTCACGCTGTGTGTCTCTCCCTCCTGTGAGTGAGAACCCCGTAGAGGAGATGAGGTTTTGCTTCCAAGATAAGGTCGTAAAACGTCTTTCTCTCATCTTTCTCTCATCCGCTCTTCTCCTCTTTTTCTCCCTCTCTTCTCTCAGCACATTGAAACGAACACAAGTTCCCACGTGGTGAAAAGCTCTGTGGAGCTCATCCCAGTGACACGACACATAGTGGGCCCAAGCCCATAAGGAACTAGCGGGTCCCCCAGGCCCAGCCAGGGCCGGGTGGCCACAGCCCTGGCCACATCTTGACCACACCTGACAGAAGATCTCAAACCACAGACATTCTGCGAAGCTACGCCTGTAAGATGATCATGTTTGTTGTCTTAAGCTGCTTACTTTGGGGTCATTTGTTCCTCAGCAATAGCCAATGCATGCAGGTGTAAAGCAGGTGTGTAGAGAATGGGTGGACTTAGATGTGGGTGACTTAGATATGGGAGATTCAGATGGGACATCATTCCCAAAGGGTTCAGAAATCCAAAGAGATGCAGTTTGTACCACTTTGTGCAACTTTTTGGTAAGTTTAGTATTGTTTCAAAGTAAAGACATTTGTTTAATAAAGAAGGAATGTGAATGAAGTATGGTGGCACGTGCCTGTAAAGCCAGCTATTCCAGAGGCTGAGGCAGGAAGATCACGAGTTTGAGACCAGTTTAGCGATGTAGTGGAACTGGGCCTCTGAGACACCTCCAGAGTCACTTGCATGGACCCAGCACCATCCTTCCACAGACTCTGCGCAGCATGTAGGACGAGTCGCCAGGAAGGGCTGCCTCCCCCGTCAGACTGGGAGTCAAGAGACTCCCGCACTCGCCCTGGGCACCGACACAGGGGAGTCAGTTACCCACAGTCCCCTCGCCTGACCCGCGCCTGAGCAGACCACACCCTACAGGGGCCCTCCACACAGAACAGGGTCCCCAAACACTGGCCCCAGACGTGGCCTCCCCACCGCGGTTCCTCAGACCCCAGCATTGCCTCACCAAGGCCGCCGAGGAGGTGGGGCCCGCAAAGGAGCAATTTGTACTTTGGGATCATTAATGAATCCCTGAACGGAGGGATTAATTACTGTCTGTCAAAATTAGACTGCACCCTTCCTTCGAGATGCATCTTCTTTTTATTCTTAATTAATTTTTAAAATTATGACGTCGGTGTGAAATCTAATTTATTTTACTTTAGCATTATTTCTCTGATAAGCACTTTCATTTTATGCTGGGCGCTCACCTCGGCGCCAATTCGTCACATCTGCTGCCTCTTCAAGGGGCCTGGCAGGGGCAGCCCTACAGGTCCCCACGGAGCTGCTCCCCATACTGAGCCTCAGTTTCCCACAGAGGAACAGGGTTGTGGAGGGGCCACGGAGGAGGAGGAGACCCTGCAGCGGGGGCCCCGAACCCACAGCCGCCTGGAATTCACAACACACATCCACAGCGATCGTCTCATCGACCCTACAGAGGACCTTTTGAAGGGAACTCCTAGGACACGTTGGAAAGAGGGGTGCAGGCTCTGACCCCAGATCTGATCGGCCCTCCGCGCCCCAGCACAGGCACTCAGATGGGGCCTATTAAAATGTGACTTGAAGGCTGTGACTCAGGCCCAGGTGCTGCTGAGTAGTGCGACCCAGTGAGATTCTACCCAGCTCACTTCCTCCCTCCTTCCGGGGAGCCTCTCCCCTCCTCTCCCTTCCCTTGCTCCCCTGGCCCACTTCTTTGCACCCCACTCCGGGCAGGAGTCCAAGTAAGAGGCGCTTGCTTCCTGGGGAAGCCGCCCTCAGAAGTGGGCTCCGCCCGGTGGTGGGCTCAGGGCTCCAGCCCAGCCAACGCACGTTTTTCCTGGCACTTTTCTCCCCGCAGCTGCGTGGGGAGTGCGTTCTCCTCTCGGGTTCTGAAGCTGAGAAGACGGGAACCGGTACCTTCTGCAGCCTCAGGCCTCCCACTCCCAGCCCACAAGGACGGGACAGACGGCCCCTGGGTTCAGATCCGGGTCTCTGGCAGAGGCCGAGCCGTCTAGAACGGGTTTCCGTGGCTTGCTCTCGTGGAGTTCTGAGTGGGGCAGACGGGTTTACAGAGCTGGACGGGGAGAGAACCCCGCCTGACCTACGCCGGGGGTGGCCTCCTGCCAAGAGCCTCTGAGGAATGAGGGCGAAGGGTTCAGGGTGGGTACCCTGAAAGCCGCCAGCGCTGCACCTCTGCCTGCCACTCAGCGTCTTCTCCTCTGCCCAGGAGGCGCCCTTGGCTGGGCTCAAGTCCTGGTGCCATCTTGGCCCCCCTCACACCCCAGCATCCATTCCAGCAGGCCTCGTGGCGCCGCTTGTACCGAGCAGCGCGGAGACGAGGTCTCCCATGCTTTATCCTGGCTCCACGCTTTTGCACACTGGTCCCCCCCAGACCCTCCCACCACCAGCTGCCCATCATCTCAGTCCCCACCCCCCTTGGAGGTCTCAGCCGCTCCTCTTTCCTAACCTACTGCCAGAGCCGTCCGCTCCCATCCGACCCACACAGTGTTGTCAGCCCTTTAAAGATCACGCGTCCATCTCTCCAGCGCCCAGCTCTGGGCCTTGCGGAGAGGCAGTGTCTTCACGGACAACACAGGCCTTGCGCGCTTGCGGCTGCCGGACACCACTGAGCGAGCAAGACAGCCAAGGTCCTTCCTTGGGGACCTTACAGTCCGGGAGATGATAAACAATGAACAGAGGGCCGGAGATTTAGCTCAGTGGTTCCAGCACCTGCCTAACAAGCGCAAGGTCCTGAGTTCGATCCCCGGTAACCACATACAGTGCTGGGCGTGGGGATAAGCCATCAATAGCACACACCACAATGCCAGGCATGATGGCTCACACCTGTCATCCCAACACTCGGGAGGCAGAGGCAGGAGGATCGCTGGGTTCGAGGCTTGCCTGGGGTACGTAGTGAGCTCAGGGCCAGCCTGAACCACAAAGCGAGACTCTGTCTCAGAAAAAAAACAAACAACCAATGAGCAGAGAACATACAAAAATGACAGAGCATGGAGTCAGTGGGATCAGGCGCGCAGGGAAGAGTGGTTATAAGGGAAAGGAGCACTGTAGGCCCGACTGAGAAAGACGTGGAGGGGGGAGGGAGCTGACCACATGGGTGGGGAGCGAGGGTATAAGGTGGAGGAAACTGTTCAGGGAGGAAAGCAAGGAAACCACTTTGGAGGAAGAGAAGAGGAAGAAGACAGAGGTGGGAGGAGAGAGGCTGGTAGTACAAGCATATTTGGTTAGGAAGCCTGAGAAGTAGTTATTGGACAAATTGAATTGAAATGTGAGAAGATTCTTATGGTCTATGCAGCAGGAGCTGCATAAATAATTCAAACTGGCAAACACAAGTGACATTTCATGGCTGTCTGGTGATCAGAGAATCACTGGCTGGGATGAGCCGGGGACATTTGCAGAAGTAGTGTCTGAGGCGAGGACCTGGCACTCCATCCCCTTGAGGCTGGCGGTCCACGGAGCACAAATAGAGTGGCTGTTTCTGGCTCCTAAGGCCCCCGTAACAAAGCTCCACGAACCAGCTGGCTCAGGACGACAGGAAGCCGCTCGCTCACAGAGCCGGAAGCTACAAGTCAGAAGCGTAGGTGGCCACGCTCCACCTGGGATGCCGGGAAAATCCTGCCCTGCCTTTCCTGCCTCCTGTGGTGGCCGGCCATCTCTGGCATTCCTTAGATTACTGCTGCCCCGCTCTGGTCCCGGCCTCCGCTGGCACGTGGCCACCCTCTCCCTGAGTCCACATCTTCCCGCAGGCTCATCTCTACTGCCTCTTTCTCTTCATCTTATTAGCACCCCTGTCCTGTGGGGTCAGGCACCACCCTCTTCCAGGGTGACTTTGCAATGACCACTTGCAAATGACCACATTCTGAAGTCCTAGGCATTAAAATTTCGCTGTACCTTCTCCGGACACTGATCAATCTATGTCCCAGGCCCAGCCTACCCAGGACCCCACGCGGGCTCCGCTGCCCCTCTCGGGGCCCAGGCTGTCCCCGTGTGATGTGCAGGCTGGCGTGCCATCCCGCAGGTGCCGCCTGCAGCCCCCCAGTCCCTTCTGAAGAACCTGCTCTCTCTTCTTGCTGAGCCAACCTCAGATCTGCAGCACAGTGACATGGGGACAAGAGCTCAGAGGATCCTGAACTGTGTCTTCACCATAAAACAAATATTTTGAAAAGCCTTTTGATGTCACTTTAATGGAATGCGGAAAGCACTGTTCCACCCCCCCGCATTTTTAATTTCATCCTTTTTGCTATTTTTTCCTCCTCTAAAGCTCGTGTTTGCTTTCATGTTACACAGTTATTTATTTAGTTGCTTGTCAATTAGTGTCTATTCTCTAAGCAACAAGCACATTAGCAGCTGCAGAGCCTGGAATTAAAATTCGCAGCCCAGTCGGGGCTCCTGAAGCCTCATCTGCCCAACTGAGAAAACAGCACCTCTTTGTCATTTCAAAAGACGACCTTCCTCTTGCCCCTTCCCGTTCCTGGCTTCCGATTTAATGCCTACTGGCTCCTCCAGGGTCACTGACCGGACCTGATGGCTTCGAGACAGCGTGTTCTCAAATGCACAAAGGAAGACCAGGCTCCTGTTCACAGCGGGCTTTGATGACAGTTCGTGTAAAAACCAGAGGCGGCTGGGTGGGAGTAACACGCCACAGACGGCCATGCTGGGGCTCCAGCCCGGCCCTCCTGACTCTCTCTGCCGCCATGTGCAGTTTAACAAACTGCAAGCGAGGTTGCTCCGCGGCACAGTGGAAACTGTCCAACAGATCCGGCCCTGTTCCCGGCACCTCGACTGACCAGCCGCATGGCCGAGAAAGGGCGCTAATCTCACCGAGTTTATTTGTTCTCCTGCAAAACGGGAGAGGTGAACCCAGTCACGCAGGGATGTGGGGTAGGGCTTTGCACACTGAATCTTTCCGATGAACCATTTCACTGCAAGAGATCATCACAGGGCCGGGAGGCTCTGGGGAAGGAGCCTCCAGTGAGGAGAGAGGTGGGTCCCCAGTTCAAGGCCCAGGCCGGGCAGCTTCAGGGATCATTAACAAGCAAACAGCCAAAACGCGGAAAGGGCAACATTTTCCCTCTCTCTGTTCCCAATGTTCTACTGCACAGATCCTGGCAAAAGAAGTAGTAGGATACAGTGGCTCCTGTGGTCTCTGTAAATGGATAGCACTACCATGTGTCCCTTTGAAAGGCACCACTCTCTGTTCTCCTGCTGGGAGGAGGAGATTCCCTTGGCAGCTCCGACAGGGAGAGAAGAAGTCCCTGGAGACATCATGACGGAGTCTGATTCTGCTCAGATCACAGTATAAAATAGTACCTGATGGGATCTTAGGGTCCCTCCCTGCTGGAGTCAACAAGACCAGAGGGTGACTGTTCCCTTCATCAAGAAACAAGGACAAGCCCCTGGCTTGAGTCCTGGTGTGTGACCTACGAGCAGACCCTCACGGGAGAAAATGAGAAAAATAAAGCTAACTTCACAGGACTTTTGAAAGATTTAACAGTGAGAAACAAAGGGCTCCGGCAACCACGTTGATGCCGACCCTGATGCTAATGACAATAGGACGGGATGTGTTATCAACACAGGTTTTATCAAGGCAAGACACCAAGAGATACGCTCTCCTCCAACATTCTCCCTGGCTAGTCTGGATGCCAGGAGGCAAGATGGCGGCCTTTCTCAGCGGGGTGAGCTAAGCCTCCTCACAGGGTGTCGACCTAAGTCACAGAGTCACCCTCCACTGCTCCAGCCCCTCCGAGGCCGCCACAGGCCACTCGACCACAGCCCAAGGGCCCGTCAGTTCTCTACAACTTGGTGGTCTTTGTTCTAGCAGCCGTCCCTCTGCCCAAGGTGCGCCCAGCCATTCCCGCGTCCTGGGCTCTGCCCCCCGGTCCTTGCTCTCGCGGGGCCCCAGGAACAGAGGAGCAGAGGAGAGTCTTCTGTGCTTCCCGTGCTCCTTCGCCACCGGAGACTGAGCCGCGGTCTTTGTCTTGCTCAGCGATGTGTCCCAAGGGCCTGGAGCACACCCGGCACCCAGCAGAAGAGGAGCTCCGCCCCGACCAAGGGCAGGGCCCGGAGGGCAGAGAGGAGGAGCCGGACCTGAGAGGAGAAAGAGGTTCTGCACTACAGGATCCCCAGGGCCTCCCGTGAAAACATGGCGCCCCTGTGCTCACCACAGACCTGCCATGCCTCCGCCTCCAGGGTCCTGTCTGATTCTGTGGTTAACAGGCGCTTAGAAGCTTTCAAACTAACCACAAGGGAGACAGCCCAGGGCGTGCAAGTGCTGATCCCGCCTCTGCCCCAAACACGGTGAGATCTCAGCCAGACAAGCGTTGTCCCATGCAGAGACTCAGTCTCCCCATCTGGACCAAAGGGTCTCCGGCCCACTGGTTTTCAAAAGGTCTCCCTTGGAGCCATCCTGCTCTGTGACGAGACCTCACTACTCCAGACTACATGGTAGTCCATCTTGGCTGCTCCAGAGTTGATTCCTCCCTCTGCCATGCGATTCCTTTTGAATAAGTTTCCAGTTCCCAAAGATGTTTGGAAACCACTGGGCCGGACCCTGGCTGGGTCCTGAAAGATGGGCGATACCAGCTCAGTGCCTCGGGCAGGTGGCCTGTGCTCATGGGCTAAGGGTGGCAGGCAGGATGGAGTGACCCTAAGGTGACTTCCCACCTGGGAAGCTTGAGTGTTCCTGTCCCCGGAGTCCGGGACATCATGGGAAAGTGTGGGAACCAACAGGGCGAAGACAGGGACATGAGGTCTGTAGATGGACAATTATCATCACACAGTATAACACTCTAATGGCAGAATCTTTTATATTAGAATAGACATTATGGAGCACAGTTCCATCAAATGAATATAATAGACTTGTTTTATATTACCATGCACACTGTAATTACACATTTCAATAATTCCTTCAATGCATTACACAGAAGCGTTGTGCAGTAATGGAGTCCTGTAACCATATATAATGTGTCTCCTAAGGCGAGGACGCCATGGGTGGGGACTGTGAAGACTCCCAGCTGGCAGGGAGAACTATATCTCACTCAGCCTGGGTGTGCAGCTTCTGACTGTAATCTCTGAAGATTCTTGGGAGGGGTCCTAGGGCTGCTTGTGCCAACACCTGCCTATTTTGAGCAAGGGGCCCCTCTGTGATTTCCATGACTTCAAGAAATGGAAACTCACTACCTCCAAGGAATCTATTCAATGGTCTCTGTCATCAAGAAATTACACTCCTGCAAGCACATGACACACAATCTTTAAATTCATATGACTGTATTTATATTGACTAGGTAAGGCAATATATTAGTTTTTTATTGCTGTCATAACAAATTACCACAAACTTAGTGGCTTAGGACAACATAAGATTATTTTCTTACAATTCTGCAGGCAGGGATCTGGCATGAGGCTCCCTGGGCTACAGTCAAAGAAGCAGCTGTGTGCTTTTCTGAAGTCTCCAGGAAGCACCTTTTTAGACTTGTCGGCTTCTCAAAGTCACCTGCATTCTCTGACTTGTGGCTCCTCCTTTCCTATTGAAAGCCAGCTACTCTCTGACCCTTTTGGGTAGTCACATCTCTGTCTTGAGCCATAGCTGGCAAAAGATTCTCTTCTTTTAAGGATTCTGTGGTTATAATGAACCCATCTGAACAATCTAGAAAAAAAGTCTCTTGTCTCAAGGTCTAATTTTAATCATCTCTGTAAATCCCCATTTGCTAAAGGAGTTTACAGAGGTGATTGAGCCTCCCGATTTCCAGGGATCAGAGTATCCCAGGACGTCTCTGGGGTCCTTTGTCCTACCTGCCACAGGTATGATTTTAAAACCAAGTAAATTATGAGTTCTTCTTTATCTATTAAAAGGTCATAATATTTTATAGGATTAAAGATAGCAATATATATGCAGTGTCTGCATCTATATTTGACAATCAGAAAACAAATTCAATGAACTGGGATAAAATCATCAATGATAAAATCCACTTAGTCAATATTCCTGGTTATGGGTTGTATCTAGATGTCACTCCAAAGCCTCATGGTCTCATAGGTGAGGCTTTTCAGAGGTGCATGGATCTAGGGCAGTACTGGGATTAAAGGTGTGTGGTTTTGGATTAGTCTACTAACTAGTTTAGCACAATTTGGGAAGTGTCTGCCCTGGGTGTGGTTGGCACTTTCCAGAAGGCTTGTGGCCTGGGTGGGATAAAAGGGAAAGGGAGGCTGCTTGCTTGTTTGCTGCTTCCTGCCTGCTCTACCATGGATAATTTCTCCTCTGTGATGCCCCTCTGCCATGTCAGTCTACCTTGGAACCAGCAAAATATGGATTGAACCTATATAAACTGTGAGTTGCGGCAAGCTTTCCTCCTTTAACTCTGAGTGTTGGGTATCTTGCCTCAGCAATGAGAAAAGTCACTAAAACAAACGTCCTAAAGCAAAGCATGGGAAATGATCACAAATTCCCATAGTCTGGCAGGTCATGGATGTCACTTGGCAGGTCATGGATGTCATCTTGTCATCAACAAGATGATCTGCTTCTCTTATTTGGACTCTACACTGCTATGAATGCAGCCGAGGTAACAGTAGCACTTTAGATCCCTCCTTCTTTGGTCTCAAATAACTTATCTGTTCATAGTAAATTAAAAGCCTAAATCTGTCTTCAGGTACAAGGGGAGAATAGGATCATACCCACTTCACATGGGGGTAAACTGAGAATTAAAGAATGGAAGTGAGGCCAAGAGCGGATGCCTGGGGTGGGGGGTGTCTTCCAGGGTCTGTGGGATCAGACATTATAAACCAGGAGGCACATATGCAAAGCCTAGAGCTGCAGGAGGAGATGACTTCAAAGAGTGTTGCCTGCGACGAGGGTGGCAAGACTGGTACTTCCCGGGGGGGGGACAGGGGACACACCAAAGACAAACCCAGGCAGAAGCAATGAAGCCAAGGCCGAGATGCCCAGGAGAAAGGACAGGGCTTCCCCGGGAGGGTTGGGGACAGCGCAGTGACAGTCAGCCTCTCCAGGTGCAAGCGTGACTGTGCAGGGTGGATGGTGGGGAGACCACGGGGAGGCTGCTGCCCTCATCCAGGCCACAGCAACAGTGACAGTGAAGCATGGAAGGGGACAAAGAGGACAGACAGAGAGAGGGGTCAGGGAAGGCAGCAGAGCCCACAGGGCGGGAGAGAAAGGCCAGGAGGGTACCCCTGAGGATGGAGAAGCCCCTGAGGGAGGAGGGGGTTTGGGTAGAAGGGAAATGTCACCACCCCCTCAGGAAGCAGCCCGCAGTGTGTGGGTCTCTCACCAAGGGCACAGCCCAGAGGCAGCATCCAAGCAGGAGCCCCTGGGGGCCAGCTCCAGGTCGGGGTCCCCACTGGCTTGAGAGGAGGCCTGGCACCCTCACGTCACCTTCTAGTGGCCGCAATGAGCAAGCACAGCGGGCCCTCCACAGCCCTGGACTCGCCCACCCCAGAGCCCCGCAGACCTCCTGCCCAGCTCCTCTGCCCTCCCCTTACCGACACAGGCACTGACTTCCCAGTGACCTTCCCAAAAGGGCACAAGCACTGAGCTCTTTGTGCCCCGCCTCGTGGCCAATACTGTCGCCACACTCCCTACCGGTCGCCCTTCGGATAGGCAGCAGCCTCCCCTCGCCCCTCTCCCGCGCCACCTGACATGCTGTGCTCACCACGAGGGACGCAGTGGACACGAAGCAGCTCCTGCACTGTCTGCTCCCCACGAACGACCTTCTGCTTCTCTCCCTGTCCCAAAGCAACGTCCACACAGAGACCCAGGCCCCTGTTCCCCCTGGCTGTGTGGAATCCACCTCCATCCTGGCCCTGACGAGGTAAAGACACACTGGCCCAACCCTCAGCAGCCTCCTGCACCCCCGTCCAGACTCACATGCTCTGGGCTCTTCCCGGCCGCTCCCCAAGGGCCCACCTGGCTACCGCCCGGATTCCGAGCCCCACCAGGCCTGTGGTGCTGCGTGCATGTCTGTCTGTCTTTACCAGCTGTTTCCTGTGTCTAGTGGCTCTTGTCTCAAAACGTCCCACCCCACAAATACCCTCACCCGGAGGCACTGCAGGGCACCTTCCTGCCCACCTGCCTCCAAGGCCACTGAGATCCCTTCTCTGGGCACCAAGCACACTCTGGGTTGGGCACGACAGGGCAAAGGAAGGTACGACACAATGAATTTGAATTTAATAAAATCAAATGCCTCCCAACCCCTTCCTATGCTAAGATCTACTTCACCCCAGCCTCTTTCTCCCACATACCTTCCAGCAGGGCTCCCAGGTATGGACAGCTCCTAGGCACCTTACAGCCCAGCCCACCCGTGTCTTTGGCTCCGACCCCATACGTCAGCTAAGAGGCCAGGATGAACCCATCTTCTTGTGTGCCGGGGACAGCCAACCAGCCCCATCTAGTACCACACCCCAGCTGGACCACACGCTGTTCTGTCTGGAAGGAGAAAGTGGCAGCAGTACAAACAAAGGCTCTTTTAAGCCCACAAACATGTAATTAAGCTCCCATGTGAATGCCACTAACAGAGACACGACTGCAGAGTCCTGGCAGGGTGGGGACTGTGGTGGCCCCAGGAGGCACTCTTCCACCATCGCCAGTTGGCGTCAAGCGGGGACAGCGGCTTCCCCAAGGTTGGGACCAACATGGTCGCTGAGAAAGGGATGGGGACACTGTGAGGGCAGAGTCACAAGTGACCACAATCCCAGCTCCCCCTGAGGGTGGGCCGGGCCGGAGCCTCCAGGGCTGGCCCGCAACAAGCCAGACCGGACAGCCCAGAGCGTGCGCCCTGTCAAGGTGTGCATGTGCATATATATGCGCATAAATGTATGCACATGTGCGTGCATGTACAGGGGATGGGAGACCTGAGACAGGTCCCTCTGTCCTCAGCCCTTCCCCTGGAAAAAGCAAGCCGTCAAAAGGAATCCGCACAGGGCACCCACATGGCCATGTTCCCACGCTGCCCACTCACAGGACTTCCGGGCAGGGGCAGCCTTGGGGATCCCGGGGAGGGGATGTATCTGCTTTCCTCAGCCAGGAACTAGGACGGAGGGCCTATGTCCCCGAGGCCAGTGAGGCTCCGGGCCAGTCACGGAGAGACGCGACCCAGATGTCACCCTGAAATACACAATCCAACCCCGGCAGTGACCAAATGCTAGTGAAGCAGACTCTCCATCATTGGCAGAAATGCTGATGGTTCCTCCTGATCAGACTGATGCCCGGGCTCTGGACATGGGTAGGAGGCAACTAGTAAGAGAAGCCAGGCCAGGGGCAGCATGTGCAAAGGCTCTAGGCCTGAGAAGGGAAGCCCCACGAGGCTGGAACACAGGAGCTGTGGGCGGTGGCTAGAAACAAAGGACGTGCACCGCGCGGGTACGGCGCGGCGCCTCTGCGAAGGCTAAGCACGTCAACCCGATGGCTCGGGAGACCCCAGATATGAGCAGCACGTTTCTGAGTGTCTGGGTCATGGAGATGTGACCCTGGGGTCTGTATGTGGCCCTTCAGGACTTCCTTCCCGGCACCGACTCTGCCGCCCCGACCTGTTTTGGGCCATCATGCGCTGAGCATAAGCTCTATCACGTGAGGACACCCCGCGTAGGCTGCTGGCTGCGGGCAGAACCTTCACCAGGAACGGACAGATCGGCAAGGCTTGTCCAGCGAGGGTCCGGCTGGTCACTGTGTTATCTTTCCGTGTTTCACAATCTTGTAAGTGAGGAAACCGAGGCTGGGTTCTTGGGGGCCCCGAGGCTTGGCTTGCATCCCTGGACCTGCCCAGGCCCCTGCTCGGCACGCAGCACAGCAAGCTCAAAAGGCCCCTTCAAGGCAAGAGGCCCACGTCTGGCCCCAGGCAGAGCCAGGCTTCCTCTGTAGACGGGATGAGTAATTTCGATAATTGAATTTTTGAGTTAGACTTAAAATATAGCCAAGATTGAGGAGGCGATTTGGCAGAGCCGGGCTCCCCCAGGCAGGTTTCTCTGCTTCCACGAGGCTGAGAACTTATTAACAAGATCACTCTTCTCCGTCCACGGGCCATTTCCACGCAGCTCTGGGTCGCGTGGGAACTCAACTGCGGTTCTCTGGGCCCCCGCTCTGGTCACACGGAAACATGTCGGGGGCAGTGGGAGAAAGGTTACGGTTCTCCAGACAGACGGCACGGGGGCGGGGTGAACCCGGGGCGGGATGGTCCAGACAACAGGGTCCCACAGACTCAAGTTCAAATCCTGCCTCCACCGCTTAATTTGGTCATTTATGAAATGAGTAATGGGTGCAGATTAATGAAATGATCCTGGAGGACACGTGGATGCCACCTAGAGGGTCAGAGCTCACCTCCCACCTATGCCAGGCCCTCAGGGGTCAAAGCACCACCCCGAGGTGGGCAGCAGCAGCCGCCGGTGCCTCCCCTCCCCAGCCCCGCCCCCCTCGTGTCCAGACCCTGCAGCTGGTTCCCTCCGGTTGTCTCAGGGTGGGGTGGCTGCTCAGGCACGTGCGGTGATACATTCATCCAGGGGAAACTGACACATTTTCTGATCACTGCTTCAGAGCCTCCTGAATTCAGCCGCTGGTAAAATGAACTCACCAGGGACAATGGAGCTTTTTCCGAATTGTCCTTATTTGCAGAGTTCGTTCTTGACTCTGATCCAGCCCAAACAAACCCGGCCGCTCCTTCACTTCCCACAAGAACGAGGCCCTTCACTGGACCAAGGTTGGGAATGTTTTTAAATGAAGGATAAAAGTGTATTTGTTGGGATTACTGTGTTCCTGAAGAGCTGTAGCTGGCCTGAAGTGAATGGCCGGCAGGGGTCCCAGAGGCCCTGCCCCTAGACAGGCCAGGGCTCAGCAACCAGCCGGCACAGGGCGCACGCGCGTGTGCACACACACACAGGCCAGGGCTCAGCAACCAGCCGGCACAGGGCACACGCACGTGAGCACACACACATACACACACACGCCAGGGCTCAGCAACCAGCCAGCACAGCGCACGCGCACACATACACACACACACACACCCGCCACCCGGCCACCAGCAATGACCAAGTCCAGCTCCCACGTGCTGCGTACTGATCAGGTTCAAAGCGTGCACACGTGCCCTTCCCCTCTCTGACTTTAAGCCTACCCCAAGCGCTAACCATGCCTTCAACAGCCCACATCACACACAGGGACACATGCGCACACGCATGCACACATACGTATACATGCACACATTTGTGTACACCTGGCGCGGGCACTCCAAGGAGTACTCCAGAACATGCTCACAACCAGGCAGACAGCGAAGGCGAGTCACTGCTTTCCGTCGTCTTACTGCTCAGCTCCTTCCGAATGCTGCGGCCTGACTGTCACAGCGCCAGGCAGATGGGTGGCTCGCACCTGGCAGATACAGAGACGAAGGGCAGAAACAGGAGAGCCAGCACGGAAGCCGGAGCTCCTGCCCTCCTCGGCAGACTGAGCGTCCCCTCCGCAAGTCCACGCATGACTTCCGGAAAAGGGAACTCTGCGTGACGCCTGAGTTTTCACATGTGGGCGAGTATGAAAACGAGGTGCGGCTGCTCAAGAATGCAGGCGACAGGGAGCCGAGCCAGGAGGGTCCTCTGGACACCGACCCAGCCCCTCACCGAAAGGATGGAGGTGCCCGGGAGTCGTCTGCTGCAAAGGGGCTCAGTTTATTCCTCCAGGGCACTGTGAAGCTCGGGGCATAGACGGACGATAACCAGCCTCAAAGGTCAGCGACGGGGCTCCAGCAAGGACGCCTGCAGCAGGCAGGCAGCTGAGGGGCAGGCGCCATCCCCCGGGGCGGCACAGAGGCCCCGGCCCGGGCCCAGCTTCACACAGCCCCTCCCCCACCGGGAACCGGGCCACTGCTGGGGGGCCGCTCGGCAAGGCCGCTGTCACACAGGAAGCCTGACACCACCGAGGGGCTCAGCAGTGAGATCTGGGCAAGATGCCAGCACACCCGGCTCCTGAGACCCTGGCCTGTCTTACACGGGAGTTCGGGCTCTGAGGTTCCACAATCTCCAAATCCTGGCACTGAAATGAAACGAGTCACTGTAGGAGAAGCTTCAAACCACGGTGGAGGCCGGAAGCCAGGGAACTCAGCGGGCCTGTGAAGCCACCTACGAACACAGCCTCAGCCCTGGACTCCCGCCCCGGACTCCCACCCCGGCCCCAGCGCAGCATCCCATAGGGCAGGGCCTTCCGACCCCTCCCCAGAGCCCCTGCACCTTTGGGATGAGCGCACTTAAGCTAACTCGGGACGAAACACTGAGAGAAGGACAGAGGTCCTGGGGCCAAGCAGCCCCCTCTTTCTCCACCACCAGAAGCCACAAAGAAAACAGACACGCGTGATCTCAGGGCCATGAGCTTTATTGGTTGGCAGCTGTCCTCAGGAACCGGGTCTGCTGGGACTGGATGCCCTTGGGTGGGCCCCCCCAGGCCTAAGCTAGGAAAAAGAGGGAAAGAAAGGAGAGTTTTAGATCAGTGGAGGTTTTCTGCACTGAGATTCCCCAACAGAGTTCAAGGCCAGATGTTATTCTGAAACTGTTTTCAAAGACATACAGTGATCAGTAAATGTTTACAGAACAAAATGACAGTGAGATCATACTGTGTTCATTCCCTCCAGGCAGAGTGAACGAATGCCTACTACGTGCCAACTGCTGTTTGCTGTGCTTTTCACTAGTAAAAACAAATCTAAAAATCAGAATAGCTGCTCGTGACAGGCATGATAAAATGGAGGGCGGGAGGGAAGGAAGAGAAAAGGAATAAACAAAGAAACAGAAGGAAAATAATGGAAACAAAGCTTTTGTGAATAAGGTGGGGAAATAAGGATCGTATGAAGGGGAGGAATGGGGAAAAAAGGATGAAGATACATTATGCAGAGGCACAAATTCCCCATGAAGATGATCATTATATATATCAAAAGTTAAAATTTCAAAAATTAATTTTGGGCCAAAGATTTGGCTCAGTGGTTCCAGCACCTGCCTAGCAAGCACAAGGTCCCTGGTTCAATCCCAGTAACCACCTACAACAATACCAGGCATGGTGACTCACGCCTACCAGCAATCAGTACCACACACCACAGTGCCGGGCATGGTGGCTCACAACTGTAATCCCAGCACTCAGGAGGCAGAGGCAGGAGGATTGCTGGGTTCCAGGCTTGCCTGGGCTACACAGTGAGCTCAGGACCAGCCTGAACTACAAAGCAGGACCCTGTCTCAAAAAAATAAAGAAAAAAAAAAACCACCCAAAATTAATTTAAAAAAATAGAACTCTCATTCTGTGCTGGCAGAAAAATGTAAGTGTATGTGGTGGACAAGGCACCAACTCCACCTCCAACTCTAGGTTTCAAAGGAAACCAGCTCTGGACCTGCACCTGCCTACCCACCAGGGGGCGCTCACATAAAAAGCCCAAAGGGGCATTACCTCCAGGTTTCCTCTGGCCTTCCGCAGGACTTTGTGGGTGATGACCACTGAGGAGAAAGCAAAGGACAGGCGATGAGACACATGAAGTGAGGAGGGCGAAAGCAAGTGCAGAGAGAAAGAGCCCCCAAGCCAGAGGGTTCAGTGGCTCAGACAGCCCTGGACATGATCAGAGAGAGGCCACAGGATCCCCAGTCCCATCATGTGCCCCAGGGCCAAAGAATCCATCCAAAAGGGCAGACCACAGGCACCTCCTTAGGTCCTCACTAGGCCACAACCTCTCAGGGACACGGAGGGCACAGCCTGCTATGCTGTTTCGTGGAGGGGACACCATTTCCAGTTAGCTGCCCAGGTACCCAGCTCACCTTTGTGAGGCCTAGGCAGTAGAGAGGCCTGGCCTGCCAGTACCTAGAAGCAACATAGGAAGCACAACATGTGCGGAGCCATGTTTTACCCAGCAGTCCTTGCCGCAGCCCCTCCCAGGCTAGGGAGAGGCACCAGGGGCACTTTTGTCTCTGCCGCCTGCTCTGCCCAGTGTGCTCCCCCAGGCAGGCTCACTTTTGGCGCAGCAGCAGGCTGGCACCCGCGCTGGGGGCTGAGCAGGCTGCAGCGTGCGGAGAGAGCAGCAGGAGCGCCCAGCACTCAGGGAGCTCCCATGCGGAAGGGCTGCAGCCTCCTCAGTCTCTCCATGGCCGACACAAATACAGCAGCAGCAGGAAGGGCGCTGCTCCAGGGACTGGGAGCCGAGCCTGCCCCTCTTCTGGCCGGTGTGGCACAGGCAGGAAACCAGCTCACTCTGGTGGGACCTGCGGCCAGAGGTGTGCGAGGAAAAAGCTCAACCCAACACGCATAGCCCAGCTCCCCGGGGTCTTACTCAGAATGGGGCTCTGTGGTGGCCTTGAAGAGGTTTTCTTCCTTTGCAAAATTTTCCATGCAGGGGTCACAAAACATATTTGCAATCTGTGGCATGAGGCGGGGGCAGACATCTTGGGCTCTGTGTGTGACTGAGCCCTGTGAGTCTGGGCTTCCACTCTGCCCCCGGCAGCAGCGTAGAAGTTCTTCTTCTTACCTGAGACTACGTGTAGTGTATAGGGTGCAAGGAGGGGTGTGTGTGAGGCACACAGTATGCAAATTATGTGTTCTGAGACCCCCAAACAAGCACCAGAAACATTGTATGTGTACACACACACATTTTTCTGCCAAGTGAGATTCACCAAAGGGCCTGTGACCCAGAAAAGATTAAATGCCATGGTAAGGAGGTTAAAAATAATCCTGAAACGGCACTGAATGTAACCAGGGAACAAAACGCATTGTTAGGGCCCAAGTTTTCAAGCGGCCCTCACATCCACACTGCACTGCCCCTGTTCTAACGCACAGAAATCCCCCTGCGATCGGTCAGGACCACGAAGGACGTGTCCCAAGTCAAGACTGGCCTCAGCACAGAGAAGCAGCTCACACTCAGGGCTGCCCATGTCCACCCAAGGCTCCTCCCGCCTGGGCACAAGTCTGCAAGTTAGATCCCACCTGGGTTACCCACTGGCCACAGCCGGGCCACGGGCCAACACCACTGAAGACGCCAGTATGCTGGGCCAGCCACTGCCCTCACCTGGCAAACGAGGACCTGAGGTTCCATCAATAGCCAGCCAGTGATGCCAGTCTCGTGCCGCTCCTCTTTTTTCCAAGCCCAGCCTTTCCAGGGTGCTTCCCAGAGGCACAGGGAATCAGTCACTGCAAAGCAGGATCTGCTCCTTCGTGGCCCCTTTCCCGGCTCTCCCAGACAGGAGGGAGCTGCGCTGTCGGCCGAACCCAGCCAGCCCCGCCCTGCCTGTCCTGTCACCCTGTGGGAGGCAGGAGGGGACAACAGTGCCAACCCTCGCTCCGTCGCGTCAGGCCAGACGCAGACCCGGGCCGGCCCCTCGGCCCACCCTAAGCCAAGCCAGCTCCAGGTCGAGCCCTGGCGACACACCAGGAAGGGAAATGCTACCAGATGTTTGGGGGTTCTTGCTTGGAATCATTTGCCACCTCTGTGCAAAGCATTCTGTCCGGACTAACGGAGAGAAAGACAGTGATCTGACACCTGCCGAAATGCTGCTCTGCTCTGGCCCTGGGCACTCCTCCGCCCCCGAGCCACAGAGGAGGAAGCTGAAGCGCTTTGCACACAGCTGCAGTAGATCCCAGGCGTGCGGCGGCCTCTGACCCCACAATTGCTGTCTCTGGTTTGATAAGGAACTTGAGCCACGTGACGCAGGCCACGCGAGAGAACGGAGCTCTCAACTGCGCTCACACGTGACTCCTCGCTCACTGCCTGGGCAGGAGAGCATGGCACGGTCTGTCCTCGCTTCTACCATGGTAACTTCACCGGTGTGAACCAAGCTGGCCCCGCTTCCGAAACGTCCCCCAAACACAGGGCTGGTGTGAGCTGCACACCCGCGGCCGAGGCTGCTCGTGCCGGACCAGGCTTCCCTCCCTGCTGCCCACGGGCATCACCCACATGCTCCACGGCGCCCTCCACACAACCATGGCGGCGCTGCCGCCCCCACCGTGCTCCTCTCTCCCAAGAGACACGACGCCGCAGCTGAAGACCATGACTTCTACCCCTCTGCCGGGCAGACCCGGCCCTGACCCAGACCGCAGGTCCCCCTGCCTCTCCACGCTCAGCCACAGGACCTTCTACCACACAAACGAACCACGCGAGCCCTCGCCGCCGTTCACGTCAGCCCGCGGCTCCAGGCAACCCGGCCCCTGGCACGGCCCAAGCGTGCGCGAGGACGCTCATGGCTGCGCTGCTTCCGAGCTCTGAGGCCACAGGGCTCTCCGCACGATCGGTCCCTGCTGCCCTGCCACCTGACTGACTCCCACTGATCCCTCCAGACCCTGTTGGTGTTGAACGGCTCCTCATCCACCTGTCCTTGGACCTGGCGGGGCAGGCAGGGGCCCCAGGCCTGCCCAGGCTCAAGGCTCTCTCACTTGCGGTTCAAACTCAGCCAGCCTCATGGGTTTGTTTCCAGATTCTTGCAGCCCACGTAACAGGACATCCTACTTCATAGTAACTGACTTCCTGTGCTTCTGAGGAACGCCCTAGAACTCTGGGCTGGGGGAGAGAGGAGCAGCACACGGCTGCTGGCACCTCAGGGAGGCCGGCGCCCCAGTCGGCAGCTCTGCAAGACAGACTGTGATGCCAATGGCCGGGGCTACGTCACTGGAGGCTCACGCCAGCAGTGAGCTGCTCCGACGCACCTCCACGGGGGTGCAGCAGGCCGGAGCCAGGCCCGGCCTTGCACAGGTGCCTAACTTCTCCAGCGCTGAGCTGCTGCTGCTGCCTCCAGGATGCCTCAAAGCCGTGTCTCCTCTGGCTGCTGCGAGCCCGGCCCGTCCTTCCCTGCTCACTGGTGGGATGGCCACAGTGAGCCTTCATCACACACAGACGTGACGGGGGGTGCCTTGGTCCACCTAAGGGCCGCCCCAGGCTGCCATCTGAGGCCTTCGCAACACCGTTCCCGGCCCCAGCCCCCTCAGCTGGCCGTGGGCAGTTCCACTTTACCACGGAACCAGGAGCTCTCTTGTTTGGTCACAGACAAAACCCCATTTCTGGCCTCCAACCCTGCTATTCCCAGCCCAAGCTACCACTTCCTGTTCTACCAGATATCACCTACCCCTTTCAGACTCGGCCAGGACACCCACCTCCCAGGACAGAGTGACAACAACGCCACGCCACTCCTTCCATGGTGCTCCCACGGAGCGTCTGCCACACACCTGTCCCCTCAGCAAGAGAGCGGCCCGAGGCCCTGAGAGTCCCACTGAACGTGTAGTCAGAGAAGATGGTCCGAGGCACAGCAGAAAGGATGAGAGATGAAAAGAGAGCCCCAGACAGGAGGCCTGATTATCGAGGGTCTGGATCTGGGAGGGAGTGGGGCAGGACCGTCAGCCTGCGGGGCAAGAAGTGTCAGGCGCGGCGACCATTCCCAGGCGCCTACTTACACTGGTCAAAGATGATTCTTTCCTGGTGTTTGCTCTGCTCCAAAAGTTTCATAGTGTTTTGCAACTTCTGCTCTTGTTCAAACAGTTTTTTGTGTAGTTTAGCGATTTCTGCCTTCATTTCTCTTATCTAAAAAGAAAAATAATTCCAAATGTGAGCTAAAAATATAAAACAGGAGGTGGAACATGGCAAGTCTGAGCCCTGCCTGGGTAACTTAGTGACTTAGGGAAAGCCCCTCATGAAATAAACAAAGGGGTGCAGTAATAAGTGGGGTGCTGGGGATGTTGCTCAGTGCAGAAGCCCTTCATTCAGCCTCCAGCACCATGGTCCATCCATCCATCAATCAATACCATATTACCTGGGAAGAACTATGAAATCTCAAAGATGCTCAAAGCATATAACAAAGATATTTTAGGAAAAACTGGCAGCCTTTTTCAACCTCTCAGATGGACAGACCTGGACAAAATCCATTGGGGTGAAGAGAAAGCAGTCTCGTAACCCCTGGTGGGACTAAGTTGGCATGGCCCAGCTAGCATGTCTGGCACTTGCGTCTCTGACCCAGCAACCCTCTACCATGGCACTCACCCCAAGGAGTAATAACACGAGCGGTACATGGTGAGCAGGCTCCAGGGCAGAGACATCATAAGACATTGTGGTGGAGAAGAGCTGCTTAGTTCATCACAGCCAGGAGGCAGAGCAGGGAAACAGTGCCCAAGAGCAGTGGACGAGGATCACCACTGCCACCTTGGCATTGTCAGTGGCAGGAAAAAATAAGCAACCAGATTTGTTTAACATGCATCTCAGTAAGTAATGACACTTACACAGAAATGAATAATTTTGCCACTATTAAAAATGATGTGTAGAGCTTTATTTACTGCTACCAAAAGTTGACTAAAGTAGGTGACAGGAAGATCGCAGAACCCAGAGTGCAGACTGTACGGAAGGCGTTCCTATTTCTGAAAGACACACACGCCTACATCCATACATGTGTTTACTAAGATGACAACAAAACATTAACAGCAATGTCTCCAGGAGACACTGTTTCAAATCGTTTCAGGTTGTGATGATCAATCCCTGCGTGTAAACATCACTGGGCAAGGCCCAGCAGATCGGGAGAGTGTGCTCCTGAGTGCGTGGGCGGGTCACGGAGGTGAGGCCATGGCCGTTCCTGTCAGCTCCATCCGGAAGCAGCCTTGGTTGCCTTGGATACCTGATCCCCTGCCGGGCCTGGAGTGCAGGGCAAAGAGCCCTTGTCCTGGGAAATGAGGTGCAGCCACGGCCTAGGAAGAGCTGCTTTCTGCTTCCACTGACAGCATCCTCATGGCGCTGCAGCTACCAGCAGGCAGAATGCAGAAGCTGAGGTCAGGGAGTCCTCCACTGAGGTTCCCAAGGAAGGCGCAGCAGACCAGGAGAGGATGCTGTGAGAGTGAAAGCAGGGGTGAGATGGGGCCCCAGAAAGGGGAGATGTCGGGAATGTGGCGAGCGAGTCGAGGAGCCCAAGAGAGGGCTGTGGGCTGCAGTGAGCATGGCCAGAGGGGTGGGGCTGCCCGGCTCTGCGCACGCCTGCGCCCTGCTAGGTTTTAATCTGGGTTCAGGGTTAAGAATTTGCCTTGAGACTCAGAAGAGTCTTGGATTTGGACTGCTGGAAAATGCTGGAACTGTTGAGAATTTGGTGAAGAGATTATTCCATCCCTGCCTGTACTTGGGATAGTTGGATGATCTAAGGTGGAATTATGAACTTGCTATTGCCTTTATTTGGAGATAATTATGGTTTAAGATGTGTTTGGGTATGAGATGGACAAGACGAGGACTGTGGCAGTCAGTCCCGATAGCAACTTCCCTGGGTTAAGAAATGCCCAGCAGATTAGTAAAGCAAGCTCCTGCGTGCACAGGGGCGAGGCCTTGGTCCTATAGATGACCCCTCGTCCACTGCTCTTGGGCACTGTTTCCCTGCTCTGCCTCCTGGCCGTGATGAACTAAGCAGCTCTGCTCCACCACACTGTCTTGTGACGTCTCTGCCCTGGAGCCCGCTCACCACATACTGAATCTCGTAAAAATGTAAGCTAAATCAAACCATTTCTGTGAATGTATACAGTGCTGCTTCAATTTTTTTCTAGATTCTACATGCAAGAAAACATGAAAATTTTATCTGGGTCTGCTTTACTTCACGTAACATTTTCCTACAAATGACATGATCGTTTTCTTTATGGGTAATACTTCATTTGTATGATACCATAAGCATTTTTCATGGCAATAAATATAGTTCTACAACATTTTCTTACCCATCCATCCACTGACAGGTGTCTAAGCTAATTCTGCAGCTTAGGTATTTGTGAACTTTGCCACAATAAACATAGGTATAAAGATATCTCTACAGCAGGTGTCTCTGACACCTGGGCCATGATCAACATGGGCCCACAGCCTGTTAGGAACCAGGCTGCACAAAAGATGAGTGCAAGGTCTGATCTGCATTTGCAGCCTCTCCCATCACTTGCCTCACTGCCTGAGCTCTGCCTCCCGACCCATCAGCGGCAGCACTAGACTTTCAGAGAAGTGTAAGCCTACTGTGAACCGCACAGGTGAGGGAATCAAGGCTGCCTGCTCCATATGTGAATCGAAGGCCTGGGTATCTGAGGTGGAGCTGAGGCAGTGCCGCTAGCACTGAGGAATGTAATCACTCTGTATCACAAGCATGTACTTTACAGAGCAATCTAACCCCTCCCTGTGGAAATAGCATCTTCCACAAAACCAATTCCTGGTGGTTGAAAGACCACTGCTCTATAGTATGCCAACTTTAATTCTTTGGGTTATACAAGTCTTACAAAGACAATACAAAGGTATTAAAAAGAGAGTATGGGGCCGGAGGGTTAGCTCAGTGGTTCTGGCACCTGCCTCGCAAGCGCAAGGACCTGAGTTCAATCCCTGGTAACCACATATAATGATGGGCGTGGAAACACACCCACCAATAATCAACACTGCATACCACAATGCCGGACGTGGTGGCTCACGCCTGTCATCCCAGCACTTGGGAGGCAGAGACAGGAGGATTGCTGAGTTCGTGGCAGCTTGCTTGGGCACCATAGTGAGCTCAGGGCCAGCCTAAACTACAAAGCGAGACCCTGTCTCAAAAGAAAAAAAAAAAAAAGAAAAGAAAATAGAGAGTATGATCCATTAGAAGGACCTATTTTGATTTTTCAGAGCAAGTGCAGATGGGAAGAACACCACCTCCCCAGTCTCTGACATGAAACACGCATAGCGGAGACCTGCTGGTCGCTCCAAGGCAGGGCCCAGCGTCAGAATTTAATTGCATATTAATTACAGCTATGAACTGTGTATATGGACAGAGAATTTGATGTATAAAAACTAATACTATACTTTAAGGAAGACCAGATAAAAACGAGCCACTGAAAAACACATTTCTGGCAAATGAGGTATGGATGAGACAACTATAAAAGATGTGGGAGGAACACAGACTACAGGAATTCTACATCCAGATTGCTTTTTGAGTGTCTAAGTTTTCTCTTCATCTTAAAGAAACAGAAATTGGAAGTGACAGACATACATTATGAATGTGGCTTATGAAAGAAAGGAGATGTGGAACTCCAATCAGCAGACGCATATTCAAAGAAAAGGCCTGGGCCTACATCAAAAGAATGGCAAATGAACATACATTTATCTGTTTTAGGTTAAACTAAAATGTTTAAGGTATGTATCATTTTTTATTCCTTGCCTTAACCTACTTTTAAGATTAACCAATCATGTCAGGTACAAGTATTTCAATGGTTCTTCTAAAACATCCTAATTTAAACTTAACATTTGCTTGGATTTTTTCCTTCATACTATTAGCCCAAGAGATCTGGGTTCCGGTCATGGCTCCCAGCACAGGCACTCTAGGACACTCTATCAACCCATATTCAGAGCCTTAATTACAACATTGTGACGCTGGGATGACAATCTCTGACCCGTCCATCACCCTACGGTAAAGTGAGGCTCGCCTACAGGAGCGGGGCCGGGAGAGCTGGGGGGGCATCACTCCGCAGCTGCCTGGCCAGCCCCGGCCACCTCACCGGCCCGCCCTTCCTGTCACTGCGCCTTCATGGTGACCGCGGTAACTGGCCATTCCCTTCCCCGCATCAGGGAGTGCCTTTCCTCCCTCTGATCACTGCCCGCGGCTCTGAGCGGGTGCCGTGACAGCATTTGTGAGCTGGCAGGTTTGCTCTCACTGGCACACTCCAAACACGTGTCTGCGTCCTGTCCAGCCCTTGAAATAAAAAATGTTAATTAGTGTATGTCTGCTGTTCCACTGGACTCCACCCTTCATTCTTACGGAAAGATACTGCAGTGAAGACAACGAGGCCTCTGAAACATAGCCCTGGCGCATCCTCGCTCTGCCATTTAACTCCCCAGAATTTTAGCTCCAACTTTTATTTCAAACAGAAATAACAAAATATTAAAAATAAAAGGCATAAGGACCTTTGAACTTTACAGTTCAATGTATTTTCCATTAGTTAATTACAAACTCCCTCAGCTATGATACTAGAGAATGAGACTCCAAGTGTGAGCAGAGTGCCGGGCGCCATGCATGCGCTCAACGAGCAGCTCTTACCGAGCGCCTGGCCCTGAGTTCAGAGCCGCAAGCCACTACCCACCCCCTCCCAGAGGTCACCACCCGCTCCGCCATGTTCAGCCTGACTCCCAGGGAAGGTCCTTTGGATTGTTTCTTTTCCTTCAGAAGATTGACATTTCCAACAGCAGAAAGAACTAGACAGTGAGCCCCGGGTACCCGTCCTGCCTCAGCAACCATCGGTTCAAGGCCACACTAGCTCCAGCTACGCTACTCATCCGCCCACCATGATTATTTTGAAACCAAACTAAGAAAGCAACCTTGTCTTTTTCTCTATAAAATATTTTGGCATGTATCTCTAGGGGAAAATAGCTCTTTTTTATATTTTAAAAATATCACTAGCGTATCTAAAAAAATGAAAAGAATTCCTCGGTTCGGGTTGAGCATCCCTAATCTGAGATCCAGAATTTCAAATCCTCCAAAATCTACAACTTTCTGAGTCAGTGGATTGTGGATTTTTAAGTCAGAGATGCTCAACCTGTGCTCCAAATGCAAAACTGCTGGCTTCGTCCAAGCACTTCAACCTGCACCACCAAACATGAGACCGTGGCCATATTTCTCTGATTGTTTCCTAACTTTAATTTTTTAAAACAGGTGGTTTGATTCAGGATCTGAATCAAACATTTTGCGCATGTCATCTCTTAAGTTTCTTCTAATCCAGTGAGTCTCGAAGCTCCAGAGAGAGACCGCAGATACAGGCTACAAGGGCCACTCCTACAACGGCTGATCAGCTGGTCTGGAGTGAGTCCAGCCTCGTGACAAGTTTCTCGGTGACCAGTTTCCAGGGTCCACACTGAGACCCACTGTAACTTTACAGGTTCTCTCTCCGCCCCAGCTTTGTTCTTTCTTACCAGGAGACAGTGGTTCTGAGCTCACACTATATCTTTGCTGCCCAGACCTACAGTCAAGCCATTTCTCCACAAATCTCTAGCTTCTTTTAGAGGGAAGAGGCACTTAAAAACTGTACTTTAGGCATCAGAGGTCCTCACTGATACTGGGTCAAATTTTATTTGAGCAGCCTTTCTACATGGAGTGAATTAGCAAATTTTTAAAGTAGAAAATACATCATGAATTCCATAGTGATGTTTACAGTTCAAATTCAGAATTACAGGGCTTTTACTTCTTTGATTTTATAAATCTAGTCTCTAACAGTACAAATCTCAGTTTCTAATGAAGTTGTTTTATTTACAACAGAAATATAATAATTCCAAAATATTCACAGCAATATTATCACCAATAACCACTGAAAGCAGTTCAGATGTTTGAAGGTTTTGCTGGCCATTTTTGCCCTCTGGGGATTTCTTTGTAGGGTGATTGGTCGAATCACCACTTGGCGGCCATCTTGTGTGGCTAAGCCCTTCAGGGCCACGTATCTGTAAGGATGCCACAGTGAAACCTGCATCTTATCCTGCATTTGTGGAAAAGCATTTTCATTCTATTTTAATGTATTTTGTTTATGATTATGTAAAACATTTATATAGTTTCAAAGTCAAACTTACACCTTCTCATCTTTGTTTTCACATCCCTGTGCATAACCTATATTTTCATAGTTCAGTCTCTATTTTACATAAAACTACTCTAACCATATGTATCTATATTTGTGACAATCCACCAGACTTCCTTAGATAAACATGCACATGATGGACACCTTCCAAGCAGTCACATGGGATGAGCCATCAAATGCAAAAGGGAATTTAATGACACTGAGGAGTAAAGAGCAGGTAGTTAAAAGCCACTGAAGTTCCTGCTGGAAACCTGGAATCTGCTTTCCACCTGCTTCACACTAGGCTGACAGTACCAGGCATATTATGCACTGAAGACAAGAACAGTTTGCTGAGGGTCAACATTCGCATCAGATGTGTTAATGTAAAAATCATATGGGGCAAGTACCAGAATTTGGGAGTGTGGGAAGGATGTATTCATTCATCTGTTCATTCTATATATGAACAAATTAGATACGGTCCCCTGAAATAAGACAGAGGGTGAATAAATGTAAAATTATAATTTGTGCTAAAACAAAAGACAACACCATGGCTGAGTGATCCGGGAGCCCTCTCTGACTTGGAAGTGACATTAAGCTAAGACCTGAAGATGAGAAGGAGCGAGAAGTGGGACAGGAAATATTACAGGCAGCCAGGCTGTCTGTGTCACTTATAGCTAAGATGGAATAGAGCTTGGTGGGTTAGAAGAACTTCCCTGAGCTCTGTGCACCCAGACTGCTCCCCAGAGTACCACGGGGAAGCTCAGACCAAGGCCCACCTCTCTGACATGCCAGAGGGCTGTGACCAAATGGGGCAATGACACAGAGCTCAACTCCTCTCCTGGCTTCCTGCTGGCCTTTGGCAAGCACTTACTTCGTGGACAGACAAATGATGGGACATGATATCAGGCCACCAAGCAGAGAAGTCTAACTCTCTCTGTCTGCATGCTGCTCCAGGGGCTTCCTGATAGCCAAGTGGCTGCGTGCCTTGTCACAGCACATGTAGGGGTTCCACGGACACTGGGGCAGGGCTCTGCCTGCTGGCTCCTAGGCAGCTAAGACAGAGGTGAATAAAGCTCACTAAATCCCATGGAGCTCTACTCACAGAGCTCAGAGGTCTCAGGCAAAGGCACCTACGGTCCCACAAGGGCAAATGCAAGAACACACTCCGAGTTCACATACTTCTGCCTCCCAGCCAGCTTCACAAGCCTGACCAGGTGCTTCACCCCACTTTAGGATCCGGGGTGGGGCGGTGGAGTGCGGACAAGAACCACTCACTGAAGTGCCTGGAGTGGGGCACATGTGCAGGGCTGCAAGCGGAGCTCTTGGGGTGCTGGGGTCAGAGAAGAACCCAAGAGAACTGTAAACTAGCAAACCTGACACCTTCCCCTCCCTCTGAACATACCCTCCCCAGGAGCATCTGCTGTGGCCCAGAGCCGCCCTCGTGCTGCTGAAGCATGTGTTAGCACCTACCTGCCCACCGTGGACGGTGCCCTGGCCATCCTTCGGGAGGGAGACTCTCCAGAGGAGCTTCAGTGACCTCGAGGCCTCTTCTAGAATCTGCCTGGCAGTGCTCAAGGTGGAGACAAACTTGCCCAGAGAAGCAGGGTGTGGGCCCTACCAGGGAAGGAAGGCCGTTTAATGTAGTCTGAGAGAGGCTAAAGACAAGCAGGCTCTCAGGCTTATGTTCATGTGCTGAGCAAGAGGCCAGTGCCTCACAACGGAAGTGAATAGTATTTAAAGCCTGCTGGGTGGAGAGAGGCCTCGGCGGTACGGGTGGATAAATTAACCATTCTTAACCAGCCTTAAGCTGCTACTATACTGCACCAGAGCCGCTCGTACCTCACCTCTGCCCAAAACCCCTCCGGAGAAAACAATGCCACCAAGGGGAGCAGTGAGGTGTTTTTAACCACAAGATGCCGGGCCTCATAAAGTCTCCTCACCCTCTCTGCAGCAGAAGCAAATACACAGTGGAGATGGCAAGGGCATCAGAAAAACACAGACTGTGACTCCAAGAAGGGGAAATAAAGAAGAAAAAAAGAGTTAAGAGAATATTTGACTTCCCAAGTAATACAGGTAGAATCACACACCCACCCCGAGGCAGCTGTGGGAACTGTGGTACAACACAGGTGGGTGCAGTGCAGCCTGGTGTGGGAAGTGCGGTTGAGGTGGTACAGTGTGGCACGGTATGGTTTAAGAAGGTACACTATATGCAGTGTGGTGCAGTGTGGTACAGTGTGATACAGTGGGCAGTTTGGTGCAGTGTGGTGTGGTGTGATACAGTGTGTGGTACAGTGTGGTGCGAGGCAGTGCAGTGTGATGCAGTACGGTGCAGTGTGGTGCAGTGCAGTGCAGTGTAGTACAGTGTGGTGCAGTGTGGTGCGGTTCAGTGTGGTGCAGTGCAGTGTGGTACAGTGTGGTGCAGTGCAGTGTGGTACAGTGTGATGTGGTGCAGTATGGTACGGTGTGGTGCGGTGCGGTGCAGTATGGTGTGATACACTTCATGAGAATCAGGGCTTCTCACTTCTTCACAGTAGCCACAGAGCATGAACATAGCCTGGTTGGGCAGTGGGTAGTGGACAGATACATGAATGTCTAGACGCACAGAGGGGCAGGTGGACATGTCAGAGGCAAGACTAGAGACAGAGGCAGTGAGAGGACAGTAGAACAGAGCCCTATTCAGTGGCCACAGGACTGTGCACAACCCTCACCTAACTATTCTACAACCAACAACAAACAGTTCCCCGTCCCAGAACTGACCTCTGAGCTACTCCGTTTGGGGCCTCACTGAGGACAGGCTACCATCTGCCTCTCGGCCAGCCGTTCCCATTTACTGTCCACTAAGCATCTCTCTCCCAGGCTTCCATACTCAATTTACCTCGATCTCTAGCTCTTGACTTGGGGGGCTGGGAGCCTTGCGGGTTTGAATGTCCATCTCAGCAAGGAGCCTCTGGCCCTGGCAGATCTGCTTCCACAGGGCATCATAGTCCTCAAACAGGCCCAGGACATGGCGGCCACTCTTGCTGGCCCACAGGCGGTGGCCAGCAGCTAAGCAGGGCACACACGAGGTAGCGGTTGCTGAGCTGCTATTATCACAGGACAGGGAGTCCACGTCATCTCCAGAGCACGGGGGATTCTCCAAAGCTGCAAAGCAAGGGATAAAACTCCAGATCAGTTTAGGAGCTGTACCTGTGTTCCCAGAGCTTACAGTGCCGAAGCCAGCCAAGAGGGTCAAGGGAGGCCCTGGTGCTCATGTACTGCCCGGCAGGCAAGAGCCAGGCTCCTGAGCCTCGGCCCACAGCACCCCAGGTCAGGCTCACCATCCACCCCCTGGGAGGGGAGGAGGCTCACGTCAATCCACCCAACGCTTATCAGTCACCTACTCTGCAGAGAACCCCAGAGGCACAAGGTGAGGCAAGCTGGCCCACACTGCAGCAGCCCAGGGTCTAACGGGAACACTGACACAGCACGGTGGAGCCAGCAGGGCCCGAGACGCGGTCCCCCAGTGGGCAGGGAAGGTCGGGGAAGACTTCCCAGAGGCATTGCCAGGGAGCTGGACTGAACAAGGAGCCAGAACCACCCGAGGCTGAGGTAAGAGCCCGCTGCTGTCTCCTCGGGACCAAGTGCAGTCCGGATCACTAACTGTGACTGGGACAGCGGGGACGGCTTCTCATGGAGAAGCCCACGTCAGGAGGACTCTTGAGGAGCAGCAGGCTCTCACTGGCCGAGCCCAGGACTGGAAGTCACAGCGAGGACAGCGTAGCCTGTCTGCAGGATGGTGCCCGCCGGGCACATGGAGGAGGCTGCTCAGGCCCCCTGGGCCGCATCCTGGAGAGCCTCGAAAGCCACGCGAGGGAGCCACACATGAAGGCAACAAGAAGTCGATGAAGCCGCTGGGCTGGGAGCTCCCGGGGAAGGGCTAGCTGCCTTGGAGGAGGAGGCCATCTGCCAGAGATGCTGAGACTCTGAATCCAAAATCCCTGCCAAACACTCAGGCGGACCAGGAAATCCCTTTACTTCCACTTACAGAGCTCTACTGCCATAACCAGAACTGCCCGTTACCCAGACTTCAGTTTTGTACCTGAATTTGGCGATACTGTCTGGGTAGAGTCAAACTGATCAAGTGAATTATCACTCGCCGTGGAGCATTTATCACCATCTACAAAATGCAAAGCAAGAGAAGCAAACACACTGTTAGTTTTACTGTCATTAGACAGAAAAAACAGGATGAGGATACGGTGGAATCTCTCACACACGCACCATACATTTACTCAACACACAGGCACTGATTCACATCTTCCCTGGACATCAGTCCTGCCAGGCCCTGGGCAAGACACCAGAGGTGGCTGACCAGGCTCAGTGTCTCCCCCGGAGGAACTCTCTCACCGGTGAGCACACAGAGGAAGTGCAGAGGCTGTGAGAGCACCGCCTCCTCACGTGGGAGGAGCCGGCTCCCACGGGGCTTCCCGAAATTGCCACCCACAGTCCTGTCTGTGACTGACGCATGAGAAGGAGGGGAAGGAATGTCAGGGAGAACAAGGCCCAGGTGCAAGGGCACAGAGGCGTGGACTGTCACTCGGGGCAGGAGGGAGTCCCCCTGGCCAAAGCCCAGGTACCAAGGAGAGAGCAGAGTTCAAGGCGAAAATCACAATGGGAGCCGCTCGGGGCACTATGTTGGCTGAGCTCTGTGCTGGCCTGGAAGAATGAGTGCGGGGCAGACGGTTCCAGTGGCCACCTGAGTGAGAGAGGAACCTGACCCAGTAGGACCTGGGGGAGCAGACGAAACACTCAAGGAGACAAAATCAATTAGCACTGACTAGCTGACCAGGCGATGCTCTAAACCTTGAAAAGCACATTCACAACTGAAAAGCCACTGAGTTCTCAGTAACTGCAGTAGGCACAAGGCACTGTCATTCAGATCGCAGGGAAGGGCGAGCATAGCAGAGACAGTGTGCACTTCCCTGCCCACACGCGCTCTTCAGTGACACAGGGAGAATAGTCCAAGTCTTAGGATGCTCTGCCCAAGCTCCTCACCCATGGCTGACAGCACTCATGCCCACCCGGGTGCCATGCAGTTCCTGGGCCCAAAGAGCCAGGACAGCAGCTAGCCTCAGGGAGGAATCACTTTCAACCAAAGACAGCAGCCTTTAAAACCTAACCCCAAACTGCTGTACTCAAGTACAATCCTAAAATGCCCCTCACAGAGGGGGACATGCTGTCCCACGATGTAGGACTGAGCCGGACACAGAGGTGGGAGGGGCCCTCGGCTGAGGCAGCACTGTGAGGTCCAGGCACAGCCTGGATACCCACGGCCTGCGTGCCACAGCTGCCTCTGGGTAATTCCACAGGTCAGTGGCTCCTCACTGCAGCTAGTCCAGCTCTCCCTCTAGACACAGAGCAAGGAATGGTTTGCATCTCCCCAGTTGCCCCCAAACCACCAGGCCTACTCTCCTCTAAGCCCTAAAAAGGGCCAGGGGCAACTTATATTTTAATCAGTGCTGGCTATGCTGAAGTCATGGTAAAGCTGGCCCCTCTGAACACTGCTGACATAGCGACTGTTTAGAAGGTAGATTTTATCCTAAGAATATTGCTTAACGGAAAAAAGACATTAACAGCAATGTCTATTAGAAGTCCAAATTAGAGATTACTTTGTTTGTTTGTTTGTTTGTTTGTTTGAGATAGGGTCCCGCTTTGTAGTTCAGGCTGGCCCTGAGCTCACTATGTAGCCCAGGCAAACCTTGAACTCAGAGCAATCCTTCCGCCTCTGCCTCCTGAGTGCTGGGATTACAGGCATGAGCTACCACGCCCATCCTAATCAGAGATTACTTTAACAATCAGCACAGTAATGATTCAGTAACCAGGATTAAACTGCAAATAATCATTAGGAAGCCCACGTGAAATAGAGAAGGCTCATAGTATGAGGAACTGGGTGACACCAACCACAGGACACAAAATGGCCCCATAGCCAAGCCAACCAATAGAAAGTCAAGTTGTTTTTAATTAACCAAAGATCAAAACTATGCAGGATAAAAAATAAATGATCTTTGTATAGAATCACAAAGGGCTTTTTCCCTTTGCTTTTTTTCTTTCATCATTTTGTATCATCCTTTGTGTTAAAGTTGAAAATTTATCGAAGAGAAATCAATAAACCAATCACTGCAAGTTGCAAAGAGGACTGGCTGGGTGCTCCTTGAAAGATTGGTGTTTTTAAAAGCTGTTGGGTAGCCGGGCGTGGCGGCTCACGCCTGTAATCCCAGCACTCGGGAGGCAGAGACAGGAGGATTGCTGAGTTCAAGGCTTGCTTGGGCACCATAGTGAGCTCAGGGCCAGCCTGAACTACAAAGCGAGACCCTGTCTCAAAAAAAAAAAAAAAAAAAAAAAGCTGTTGGGTCTGGGGAGTGACTCGCAGGAGAGGGCTTGTCTAGCATGCCCAAGTCCCCAAGTTTGATCCCTAGTAAATTAATTAACCAAAGACTACAGGTGTAACTCCAATCCCAGTAGAGAGCAGTGCAAACTTTTTACAGAACTGTTTAGAGAGCACGGCGCCGCTCCTTGTCCTGCAGGACACACACACACTCCTGCACTGCGGGCATCAGGATGACAGTTCCTACACACCGACACTCCAGAGCTCAGGCAGGGACCAGAAACAGCGCTGGACTAGCTGACTGGTGTCTGGCTCCACTGTCACCTGCTTGCAGTGTTGCCCTGGGCAAGCCTCGTTCTTTCTCTGTGGTTTACTTCCGGGCATCTACAGAGCAAAGGCGACTGTGCTAAACCTGACTTTTAGACGGTTCTTCAAGGCCCCTGTGGGTGTGTGGCGGGGGTGTCTCATCCTCTCCTGCTCCCTCCACAGCCTGCAAGGGCTAGAAAAGCCTGCAAGTAAGTTGAGAACAGACCCACTGCTCCCACTGGGCAGCTTTCTAGATCCTGCATAATGCTAAAAGCCAGAGTAAGAGATGCAGGTTCTCTTTAAAAGAAGTAAGAACATTAGGAAGGCTTTTTTGAGCATCAGCAACAGAGATGTAGACAGGACTAATGGATGAGAGCGAGTAAGACCACAGGCGACTAGGGTGGCTGGAAGTCCAAATCCCACACCCAGAAACCTGAGCTCCCAGACAAAGACCATGCTGGTCTCCCAGAGATGACTCGGGCCGGAGCCCTGGCTCCCATGCACAGCACGCCTGCTGTCAGTGCAAAGACAGGTCCAGGGGAGAAGCGTCGTATAGAAGCTCACGTCACACACAGATGCACAGAGCTGAGCTTCCAGAAAGCACGGAGAGGCAGAAGCCATACCCTGTTTGTCTGGAGGAAGGGACCACTCGAGGGCGGACAGGGCTTGGGCAGGCAGAGCGAGGGCTCCTTCCGGCGCCTTCCTGGCCCCCTGCTCCAGCTGCTCCTCCAGCTTGCTCCGCAGGGTGTTGTTGGTTTCGATGCTCCTTTCCAGCTGTGCCCTCAAAGCCTGGATCTCCGTCAGGAGGCCGCGCAGGTCGCTGCAAGGATCCTGTCCCCTGGAGCCCGCTCCCAGCGCCTCTGCTCTGGCCTCTGTGGACGTGTGCAGAGGGAAGCCTTGACTTCTTCCACAGCCACAGGGCAGCCTCCAAAGGAACCCAATACTGTTTTCAAATCGCCATTTGCCACCCACCTCCTCCTTCCTAAGAACGAGGTACAATTTAAAATAACAACTCGACTTTAAAAACAAAAATATTGGCTGACTTAATTGCTGCTATTCCACAGGCTAAATAAGAGCTGGAAATTAATTTTCACTTCTGGCCATAAAAGCCCAGCAAATTGCACACCAAACCCTGAAATTATGTCTAGTAGTAATAAAATCTATTTGGGCTGGAATTATAGAATGAAAGGGGATGATTTTAAGAGCCACAGTATATTAAAGAGGCACAACAGCAAGAATCAGAGAAGCAACTTGAGGAGAAATGAAAGCTGTGAGATGACCTCTTTCTAGATAAACTTTCAATAGAGAGAAACCATCTGGAAAATTAGTTAAAAAAAAAAAAACCCTCAGTACACCTCAAAACTGATTGTGAAACATTAGAGTTTCTAGCTGAGTCATTCTGATCTGGCATCTCTCCTGAAACACAGAGGACCAGCCAGCTACTATCCCAGCGTGATGTCCAGTACACATGGGTGCTGCATAAATACGCACTGGACGAATGGACAAAGAGAAATACGTACTAGCAGGAACACCACGATGAAAGTTATCTGCTGAATGCCAGCAACATGCCAGGTACTGGCTTAGGACGCTTTAATAAATGACCTCATCCAACTTTCTGACAACTCCATGTGGTGGCTGTCAGCAGACATGTTTAGAGAGACAGGAACAGGCCCAAAAGGTGAGGAGATACACTAAAGCTCACACAGCTGATGTCCAGGGAACGAGGCCACGGGCTGTATCTGTCCTGCCGCCTGACTGCTCCTTCACTATGCCCCGCTGCTGCTCAGGGAGAGCGGGCCAAGGCTGGGGCAAAAAGTTGCCTGATGGTAGAGTGTTTGCCACCGCAGGGGTCTGCGTTTGAGTCCAGGCACACCCCCTCCCCAAAGAGGAGGCCAAAGAACCAACTTCAAGACATACCCAATCTGCCCCGGGGCAGCATGGGGTTTGATGACAGCCCCTCAGGCAAGAGCAGGGAGCCCTCCCTCGCCTTCCTGTCCTGGACCAGCAGTCCCTGAGAGCTTGAGGCCCCGGACACCAAGGTCTGACCCCAAGGCAGCCGGTACCGTGCTGTCGCCTCCTGTGCTCCTCGTCCAGCTTCTGGTGCATCTTCAGCTCCACTCGGAGGGACTGGAGGAGCTTGTCGTTCTGCAACAGCAGCTGCTGCTTCAGCTGCACCTCCTCCTGCGCCCTGGAGCGGCCCAGCATGGAGGAGAGGTCAGTCTCGCCCAGGGCCACTCATTCAGACTCTGCACGGCAGCTCCGAGCCACCTTGGCCCGAAGTGGGAACAAATGGGATGAGCAGAGCTCCAAGTCCCACCCAGCCACCATTTCCCAAGTGCCCCTGCGCTGGTCCTTGCCTACAGCCTCTCACATTGTCCTTCATGACCCTGCAAAGGAGGTAGGTACCCTCCGACCCTCTGCACGGAGAGGTGGAGAGCAAAACTCAAAGTCCCATCCCTCACCCCGGAGTGCAGGGCGCCAGACAGGCTAGACCTAAGCCCAAATGCCTGGCAGAGAACACGGCAGCCCACTGCGTCACTGCACCCTGCAGCGACGGGGAGGGCCCCTGTGAGGGGCAAAAAGGCTCAGCGAGAGTATCTCAGGGGAACCTGCAGGGACCCACTGGACAGGCCTCTCAGGCTCTACCAGAGGTAAATGTCCCTCCTCTGTCCAGTCCCTCAGTACCTACCGATGCCATTCAGAACAAATGCCCAAGTGGGCCTAGTGCTGATTTAGTGTCCGGCCACCTCCTGGCCCTTGGTCCCTGCCCGAGCCCAGGCAGCTGTGCTGGTTCCACTCAGCTGAGGCCACGCTGCCTCAGGCACACGTGCCTCTGTCAAAACACCTTTTCCACTGGCTGTGACACGCATGCCCTGGCACTCCCCGGAAGGGCACAGCAAGCCTGGGCCCCTCCCTCCTTCCTTCCTTCCTTCTTACAAGATCTTTCTCCACATCCTTCTGCCCACCAGACATCAGGTGTGAGTGCTCCTGCCTCCGCGCGGCACAGGGCAGGGCCGGCGTCTCCTGGACCCACCTGCCCAGCTCCTGCCGACCACTGTGCACGTCCCGCAGCAGCTGCTGGCCGTGTCTCTCCCTCTCGCTGACCTCCCTCCGCAGCCTGGCGTTCTCCCCCTTCACCGCGGCGCACTCCTGCTCAAGGTGCTCCAGACGCGTGGCCGTCCTGGAAACGGACTCCAGCAATTTTTCATTCTCCTTCTGTTTATCTACAAACACCAAAAAGCGCCAGTGAGAAGGGATGCCATTAGTTTTTTCCGACCTTATTACGCAGATACAGCACTTCAGCTCGAGCACTCCAAGAATACAAAAAAGAATGAGATTTAATCTGGCGTTTATGGTTTCGGCATTCCAATTATCTTATGCATTTTGGGCAGATAAATCTGTCAACATCAAAGGTGCAGATTAAACGTCACTGGAATGAAATGGGCCTGTTTTTCTATTAAATAATGGGCCTGGGAAACCTGGTTACTTTGGCTGCATGGAGCAGAGTGGGTGGAGGCGACAAGCAGAGGAAAGAGACAGACTCCGGGGTTCAGGCAGAGCGCACAGCTGCCCACAGCCCCTTCCACGCGCAGGACACCATCTCTCATGAGTAACAAGATGCTCCCGGAGGCACAGGAGACAACCCGGAGCAGAGCGGCAGGGTTCAAGTCTGGCTCCTGTGCTCACTGGCTCCTTGCTCTTCTGTGCCTCAGTTTCCACAGGCACACTGTGCTGAGGTGAAGCGCTCAGCACAGGACCTCGTAAGCATGCGGTGGGCGCCACCAGGAGCAGCGCTAGG
Source organism: Thryonomys swinderianus (assembly GCA_004025085.1). NCBI lineage: Eukaryota > Metazoa > Chordata > Mammalia > Rodentia > Thryonomyidae > Thryonomys > Thryonomys swinderianus. Next base: position 85,686 of record PVIC010000401.1, read on the forward strand.
GGAGCAACAGCTACCATGTCCCAGCACTAACCACCAGCGCTGCACGAAGACCCTCATGCACACCTCTCACTGACTCCTCATAGCTGCTTCCCAGGTAGGAACAGGACCCTCCTCACCTTCCAGACAGGAAACAAGGACAGCAAGGGGCACGCAGCAGGAAGCAGCAGAGCCGACACTCGGGTCCAGGGCTTCTGACTCTACCCCGACCGTGATGCGAACATGTCTAAGCCAGCAGGGGCTCCAGACGGTGCCTGGGCCTCAGACCGGCCAGGGTGCTCACTAACTCCGAGGAGCCCCGCTGGCTCCACGGCCTAATCTCTTCCTGCTATTTACACTCCAGAGGCCCTGGCTAATCTCCCACACCCTTGCCAGCCCAGCTGGTGAGACCAGCTTGTCCAACATCAGGACACTGACCCCAGTGACCTGGGAGCTCCCAGACCTGCCTTTATGGTGACCAACCCTTGTGTGTGTGTTGTCGGGCTGGGTCTCCCATCAGACCCCCACAAAGGGGACCAGGACTCTTTCCTTGCTAGTTAAGTTTCTACTCAGGCCCTGACCCAGGACAGGAGATAGGGAATGTGGCTCAGTGAATGGGTCCCTCACAGAGGCTCTGACTTGGGGGCTCTGAAGGCCAAACCAGCACCGCTCTCCTCCAGGAGACGGGGAAGCTGCCCACATCCGAGCTCCACCACCTTCTAGTCCCATGACTACACAGCCTGCGGCTCTGCAGGCCTCCACTCCCGACCTGTGGAAGACGCCTAATACCCAATGCGAGGGTCATTGAAGTACTGAAAGACAGCGAAAGTGAAAGATTTTCAAGAGCTACGCTGCAAACAGGAAATGAAGAGAAGGGATCTCTGGAAGGAACAGTGGGTAAACGTCACTGGTCGTAGGCAACCTCTGCTTGAATCCTGGCAGTAACATATTTCTCTCCACTGTGAACCAAGATGAACCCAAGGTGCCTGGCTGGGGAGCGATGAGTAAAGACAGGAACAGTTACTGAGAGCCTGGCAGAGGTGGTGCCAAGGGCTTTACCCCCTTAATTGGCACAATGGCCTTATGAAGTATTCATTTACCTCTCTGAAGCCCAGATTTCTCAGCTATAAAACTAAAGCACTTCAAAAGGCCGTTGGGACAATGAGATGGAGTAAAGCTGTGGCTGAGCCGCAGGATCCGAACCTCACTCGGTCAGATTCCCACACCTGCACTCCTGCTCGACATGGCGGCCTTGGCCCAGGCCGCAGGTGGCCCTCTCACTCTTACCTTGAGACACTCTCACTAGCATCACATTGAGCTCCTGGTTCTGCTTCCTCAGGAAATGTATTTCTGATGTCAGAGAACTGTGTAGCTCTGAACCGCATGCAAAAATGTTTGTGGAACCTGCAAAGACACACATAAACAGGATGGAACCTCCTGGAAAACAATTTCAACAATGAGAAAATGGGACATGCAACAAAAATTATTCTGCGGACTATACAAGAGCCTAAAGGGACTTCAGAGTGGGCATAAAAGGGGAGGAAAGAGGGGCCTTCCCATATCTCACCCACCTTGAAGATGAACAAAGCAGGGACTGGGCCAGAGTGGGAGCAGTGGGAGCCAGACTCAGCCTTGGCCACCAGATGCCCACAAGGCCTTGCTCCTGAGTCCCTCCAGATGCTTCTCTGCCCATGCGTGCTCCATGCCTCAGATGATGGTACCACACAATCCCTCCCTCAAGCCAGCAGCAGAGACCAAGTCAGCCATGCTAAGCTCCTCTCTGCCCCACTGCCTGACCAGGACATCCCGACAGCTGAATCTCCATCCGACAGGCCTCGGCCCTGGCCAACTCCCAGGTCCCTGAGGCCCAGGCTTTAAGACCTTGCTTTAAATACCCCAGCCCCAGCTTCTGCCAATGGGGGTATGATCCTATACAGTCTCCACTGTTACCATGCACTCAGAAACCTGTGACAGCCCAAGACAATGGGACAAATCAAATGCCAGGCCCACACTCCTCAGAGGAGCATCTGGAGCCTCTGAGTTAGCTCTGACCGTGGCAAACCCCGGTGCCTCTCCACTCACACCTTGGCACTGGGCCATATCCGCCCCACAGTCAGGCCCTTGCTGACCCTGGAGAACAAGTTCCTCCCTTTCTGTTGAATGCCCACCACCCTCTTCATCTGTCAGACTCACACTCATTCCGCTCTTGGCTCAAACCCACCGCCGCAGAGGGTGTGCCGTGGGGGTCAGTCTAGAGCTGGACAGACCGGGTGGGAGGGCACTCTCCATATGGAAACAGCTCTCCAAACTCTTGTGTGTCTGCTGAAGCTGCCTCCTTCCCACGTCCCGCCAAGATGGCACCTCGTGCTGGACAGCTCCCGTGCCCCTCCCTGAGCTCTCCCACCCCCTGCGCTCTGAAGTCCTCATTCCCAGCTGCCTGCCCCGAGCAGCCAGCAGCCAGCAGCCATTCCCCTCCCGGCCCCCACCACCGATGACACTGCCTGCAGCAACCCAACTACCAGACCCCGTTCTCCCAGCCACCCCGGCAGTGCAGACACAGTCCACCAGACCCGAAAGGAGGCTCGCTGCAGGTCAGGGTCAGACTCTCCACCCCCCGAACAGGTCAGAAAGAAGCCTGGCCTTTTCCTTCCATGTCCTTGACACTTGCTACAGAGGATGGAAAGCTGATACTACCACGGTTCAAGGACACCAGCCCCAGACCTAACTGTCCCCGTGACTCCTTGCTCTAGAGTTCTGTCATCTAAGAAAACATAAACTTCTTGCTCATACCTGTTTCACTCATGTTTTGTTATTTGCAGCTGAAAGCATCCTCCTATACAACCTGTAAATTCAAGTTCCTGCTAGGCAAGGTGTGGCCAGTTCTCCTAGAAATGCTCACTGTCCTCACTCTACAGCATTTCCTTTTCTCCTAGTAATGGTTCACTTATCAAAATGTCATATAATATTTTTTAATTCATAAATGTCCCTCTCCACCCACCTCCTCCACCCTTCTCTATCAGAGACCTCACACTGAATTATGGCTCTGGTTCTTAATAGTTATAAGACCTCAGGGTAGTCACCAAGTCTTCACCAAGTCTCATTAACTCAATAAAAATTTACCCACATTGGGCCAGAGATTTAGCTCAGTGGTTCCGGCGCGTGCCTAGCAAGCACAAGGTCCTGAGTTCAATCCCTGGTAACCACATACAACAATACCAGGTGTGGTGACTCAGGCCCACAAGCAATCAGTACCACATACCACAGTGCCAGGTGTGGTGGCTCACACCTGTAATCCCAGCACTCAGGAGGCAGGAGGGTTGCTGAGTTCGAGGCTTGCCTGGATTACATAGTGAGCTCAGGGCCAGCCTGAGCTACAAAGTGAGTCCCGTCTCAAAAAAAAATAAAAATTACCATTGTTACTGAGCATTGTTACTGCTCCTGCTATGACCATCTGTATTAATATCAAGAGTCACGATAGGACAGAGCCAAACAAGGACCAAATTATCTGAATGAGCAGGAAAAGTTCTATGGCTGTCCACAATGACAAAAGCTAAGATAGTCACTTTTCACAGGGATAATCAGGACACTGGGCAGACCTTAACACAGTCTAAACCAGAGCATCAAGCACAAGCTGGAGAAGCCGAGACCGCTCTGATACCAAGTGGCCTCCTCCGAACACCACCACCTCCTCCTCCTCGGGGAACTGGTGGCAAGCTGGCGAATGCACAAGCGACCGGTTTTTATCAATGTTCCACCTCAACATTATAGGGACTCGGGCCTTTTCCAACCCTAGTCCCAAGACGACACTTCGCAGCAGGGAGAGGCGGATCCGCTTTCATTTCTTCATCTTTTTCTGAGACTGTGACAACATGGCGAGAACAGCATGTCTTCCCACCACTGTAAATACTTTCTGAATGCCTTTTTGTAACCCTTCCCGTCGGAGGGAATTACTCTCCAGAGCAATTGCCTGCTCCATTGTAGCCGGTGGCCATTTGAGCCCCCAAATAATTCTATAATTGGATTTGCCGGGGAAAATGTAAAACAGAATGAATCTAATTCAGGCATTACCAGGAGTAAATGTGAAGGGTCTGGGCGTGTTTGATATAACTAATAAGTGAGATTAATCAATGTCCCTGGGGTGAGGGGGAGGATGCAGGCTGGGGGCGGGGTGGGAGGAAAGAACAGAGAAGGAATGCTACAGACTCCTCTGCTTACCCTACAAGCTGAAGCCCGTGCAGGACTTTGGAAAGAAGCCCTTGTGCGCTGATGGCTATGGCGGGCCAAAGGGAAACGAGAAAGACTAGGGATCCCAGGACTCCAGGGCCACTGTCAAGTGCTATCGATCTTTCCAGAACTCAGGGGTCCCTGCCCACTGCAGAGCTTTGCTCTATTAAACTGGTTGGGTCAAACTGATCAAGATGATGAAAGCAACTGTTAATAAATGGTGAGGCACTGAGCAAAGCCCTACTCATAACACGCACTCATTCACTCTCTGGAGACCATGGAGGGGCGGGGTGAAATGGCCAGGCATGCAACTAATAAGTGCAAGAACTGGGATCCATACGTAGGCCCGTCTCCCACTCAGACACACTCGGACCCTTCGCTGTGCCCAATGCTGCACACAGACACAGGTTTCATGGAATGAGGCCACTCTCTGCAGAAATAAAGGCAGATTTGCTGGGCGTGGTGGCTCACACCTGTCATCCCAGCACTCAGGAGGCAAAGGCAGGAGGATTGCTGAGTTCAAGGCTTACATGGGCTACATGGTGAGCTCAGGGCCTACCTGAACTACAAAGCTAGACCCTGTGTCCAAAAAAAAAAAAAAAAGAAAGAAAGATAGAAGGGCAGATGTCTAAGACATGCTGTCTAGCAAAAATGAGCCAGAACAGTGGATACAGAGTCCACTACCTTTTGGGCCAGTGGGGGACGGGGGAATAAGAAGATATATTTGTATTTGCATTTTAAAAATAATCACTACAAGGGTACAGAAGAAAACCAACAAAAGCTAGGAGGAGGGAAAGAAGGGCAGAGTTACTAGGTAAAGTATGAAAGTTTTAATTTTTCAACTATGTGAATGACACACTGTAGGAAAAATATGCTTCGTTTTCCTGGACAATCATTCCATTTATAGGTAACTATGATTACGAGGGAATACTGGTAACCTTTTGATTGGCATGTGAGATTCACCAGACTGCTAAAATGCAGATACTTTTATAATCAAGACAAAATATAGCTTTGTGCTACTCTAAAATACCTTTCTGTATCTTTATAGCCTCCAAAAGCCAGTGAGGAGCCAACCACAATTTAGGATGTCAGAGGCTGGCAGACTCCGGAAATGATGGAGAAATCAACATTTATCAAGTACTCGCCTTGGCCACAGACTGCTTATTCAGGCTTGTGTCACAATGAGGTACTCGAGGGCTTGCAATACACTGTGGGAAGGTCTCTCCTTACCTTGATCAAACTCAGACCCTTGCCGTTCTAGCTGTTTCCGTAGCTCCTCATTTGTTTTAATAGATTCTTCTAAACGTTTTCTTAAAGTTCGAATTTCCTGAATGTGTTCCATTAGCAAATCTACAGGAAGGAAGGACATTTTTAATTTAAAGTCTGAAGCCCTCAACAAACTGAATAATTTATAGATTATGCAGGGATCTTGAAATTCCAAACAGCACTGGATGTATTAAGATAGTCAGCAACTAGCAATTCTTCCGTAGGCTGGGGGAGGCCACGCTACTTCCCACAGCCTGCAGACACAGCTCTGTAATGGTTCTCTGCAGCCTTCCATGAGGAAGCTATTTTACATCACACAGAAAAATTATATTCCATACAATTTTAATGCTAACTCTAATGTAGCCTTTTATTCTTCTCAATATCAAATATTAATTTAAAATCTTCCTCATGGTGAAACTAACAGATTACTTTCAAGTCTGCCTGAATTGCCTGAGTTGATTAAACTGCCTCTATAATGAATTCAGATATTTTCAAGACTAATTTTTTTCAAAGGAATATGTTATCTGTTTATCACTTACTAATTCAAGTCTTAAAAATAAAGCAAAACAATGCTAGCAAGAATGGTAATAAGAAGAGGAATCTCAAGAGTACGTCCAGTTAACCTGAGTACAGATGCATATGACTTTTGGGGGCTATTTATATCATTAGCCTTACAAAAGTTCTTTTCCAATGTCTTTTACCAAATAATTCCACTTCTAGAACTGTTCAAAGAGATCACTAGAGATACTGACATGTACTTTCTAGAATGCATGAAAATAGATGTTCATCTCAGCATTGCATGGAACAGTAAAAACTAAAATAACTCAAATTGTTAAACTGCAGCATATCCATTATGATGCCATATTATATAACTACTAAAATTATGTTATGAAAACTATATCGTACCACGGGAAAATTATGTCATTATGTTAAATTTTAAAGTAGATATAAAATTCGTTATTCAACACAATATGTAAAAACTTGTACAGGCAGGAAAGACAAGTATACAGAAGATGGAAACATACCTAAATAATAGCAGCAGTTACTATCAGGGTGATAAATGTTAGACTTTTCAAAATTCTACCTTATATTTAAATATAATACTTGATGATAGATACAAATTTTAAATTTCCAAGTTTCCTAAATGAGCACATTTTATTGTTTTATCCTCTGTTGAAGCTCATTATAAAAAGGAAGAGGCAAGCACAGTTTCAACCCAGAGGTAGCTTTCTAGAGTCAGTGTTTAACACATAATCACATTAAGTATCCAAAGGCAAAACTAATGCCTTTAATTCATCAATTAGGGTACACTCAGTATGTCTTAGTAATGTTTGTTTTAAAACATTATACTAATGTTATAACCCAGTTTTAATTCTTCCAAAATGGCTTTCATTTAAAAGTAGCACAATGTTACAGATCTTTTCCTAATTAAATAGTAATTTTGCCATGAATTTGAATGTTTATGAGATGACTTAATTCCCAGACCTTCAGCTATCTCCTGCTAATGCCACAAGTGCAGCGAGCCACTGGCAGAGCCCGCTGCGCACTACAGCAAAGCACAAGGGCTGTGCTGCCACCCCGTCCTGGGCACCCGCACTGTGCCTCCCATCCCTGCTTTGCCGCCCTGACATCTTCTCCCAGTGCCCAGGCCAGAGGGGCAGCAACTGACCAGGTGGACTGTAACTGTCCTGGCTGGTTTACACATCACACACTGCTGCTTTTGAGGGCACAGATGCTCTGTAGCCATCAAGACCGCTGTCTTCCCCTGAGTTGAGTCGTGAGTAGGAGCTGGAGCCATCACTCAGGCTGGCGGAATCTTGCCCAGGCAAACTGAACACCGCTCATTAATTATGCAGCCATAGCGAGGGGAAGTGTGGGGAGGAAACACAATACTACACCAGCCTTTGCAAAAAGGGAGAGAAATGCCTGCCTCTCTTACCATAAACCCTTCTGATAAATCCACCATAATCCTGTAAGAAGCAATCATCACACATGCACGCACGCGCACACACAAGATATGTATTTTTTTATCTAGTAGCTCCAACTTAGAGAATCTGTCTTAAGAACCTGATCCCAAATAAGGGAAAAGCCTCACATTCAAAGATACTCCCAACAACTGTGATTTCTGGAAATGACTTTAACGATCAGTAACGGGAACATGAGGGATACTGTGGGTTGACCATTCAGTGACCTATGCTAAAGCCACTAACAATGACAGTATGTGACATGTCAGAAAGCTTATGATTGGATGTTGAATAGGAAAGAAAAAGCACTGAATGCTCTCCTAACACAGATTATAAATATGACAAAAAAAAAAAAAAACAAAAAACCCACAGAAGCAGAGAAGAAAAGGGTAAGAGAATCAAATGAAAAAAAAAAAAAAAAGATAATGGTGGACATAATGGGACGCTGCCCAGAGCACCGTTCCCATTTAGATACAGAGCGCCGAAGTCGCGGATTCCTAGAGGAAGAGATGGAGATGCCCAAAGGGCTCTGCATCAGAAACACAACGCGGCTAGGAGGCAAACAGATGAAGGGAGAAAAAGAGGGCAGACGGAGGAAGAGGGCCCCGCCCGGCACCCGCCATGAGGGTTCTGAAGAAAGCACTCGCTTGTCCCGCTGAGCAGGGCGCTCCCTCCCCCTCGTTCCATGAACCCTCACTCCACTGAGTCACACAAAGGCCTCAGAGGGTCCCCTGGGCGCTCTTGGGAAGGAACTGGGCTCCACGCTGGATTCGGATAGCACAGAAGGGAATGGCACCAGGGAGACAGTGAAATGAAGGCAGAACTACATCCAGAAATGACTGACAGAAATCAAGGAACCAGAAGCCCACAGTGATGTGACAGGGAGATGCCCAGAGATCCCGAGCAGTGAGGTGCAGGTGCCCGGCTGGAGCTGACTCGAGTTACACCAACAGCGCCCACCTCACACCCTATGCTGCTGGCCCTGAACATCCCAGAGCGCCTCAGGGGCCACCAGGGGCAGAGACTCCATCTGGATCTCAGGGACATGTCACATGGAGTCTCCTTGTGCATTTTTATCTAAAAAGTGGGGTCCTGTTGCTTAAGGAAGGCTTCAAATTTCTTGAAAATCATAATCTACATGATCAAGCCCTGGTGCTGTGCAGGCCACGCTGGCACCGTGTGGAAGAAGGAACAAGCAGAGACTTCAGGAGAGGTCCGGACTCTACACTACTGACGGGCAGGGAACTACAGACCGAGACAAACCTGCCCGTCCCCCTTCTATACACAGAGTGCAGCCAGACACGTCTGTGCCCTCGAGGCCCGCTGCCTGTGGCTGCCTGTGCACTGTGATCACTGAGCTGTAGAGTCTAGAACACCAGCCACAACTCACAGGAAGAGTGTGACGATCTCTACTGTCTGGCCTGGCCTATCCAATCCCATGACTCCTTGAAATATATGAATTATAAACACTAAGCCTTACATTTTCCCCTAATAGGAAGCAATCGAGATTCCAAGTCCTGCTGGGCATGGTGGTACACACCTGTAACCCAGCATTCGGGGGGAGACAGAATGATTGCCCCAAGTTTGAGGCCATCCTGGGCCACATAGTTGAGTTCAAGGCAACACTGCACAGTGAGACTCTGTCACAAAAGACCAAAAAAAAAAAAAAAAAAAAAGAAAGAAAGACAAGCAAAAGACCAACCACCAAGAACAACAACAACAACAACAAAACAGAAAAAGAGATCCAAATGCAGAGAAGGTGACGGGCAGGGGAGCACCGATGTTACCAGCTCAGTTCTTGATCAGAGGTGGCACGAGGGTGTTCTGATGAAGCTCGCAGCACAGTGTGCGGAGTCAGAGGAGGCAGCTGCGTAAGGCTGGAACCTGCAGGGACCACTGCCCTTTAAGAGACTCCAGAGAGCTCTCCCCTGCTCTCCTCTGTGTGAGGGACAGCGAGAGGGTGGCAGCCTCTGACCTGGAAGGGACCCCACCAGAACCCAACCATGCTGCCCAGCACCTTGATCCCAGCCCTCCAACCTCCAGAACTGTACAAACGTCTGTTCTTCATAACTACCCAGTCTGTGATTTTCTGCTATAATCACCTAAAGAGACTACGAGAAAGGGCCTGGCCCATGTGCCAAATGTCACACTGAGAGAAACAAAGCAGAAAAGGAATCACAAACTTGTACTTGGACCAAAAAATCAGAAGGGGTTGGATGTGCTTGTATATCTACAAACCAAAGCAGAATTACCTTTAAACTAATGCGGCCTTAGGGGTGAGAGACACAAAAGGAAATTAACCAAACCTGTACTGATACACAACTGCAGTATTTTCCAGCCTATCTCTTGAGAAGAGCATCATTTATAAAAGAAAAATGGCTTCTCCCCAACCACCACACGTTCACCGCACAGCTTTCTCCAGTGATGGCAACAGCACTCCACGTCCTACTGTAACCGCCTGCTCTTTCATCACAGGAAGTCCTCACACCCTGCTTACCCCGTCCAGCATGGTAGCAGGCTGCAGTTTAAAACTGGCCATATCACCTGTCTACCGAAGCTTAGCTTACCTTGAGAAAAATGGTTCATCGCCGTTGCCACCTTCTCGGTCTTACTGTCTTGCTTCTGGTCTCGTGAGAGGGAGGACTTCTCAGATCTTTCATCAACAGACAACACATGAGAGGCAGAAGTTCCAGGAGACTCGGGCAGAATACGCTGGTAGGTTAAGTTGTCTTCTTCAGTCCTTAACATTAGGATTGGAAGGTACGTCATTTCTCACACTGAGATCTCAAGCCAGGGCCACAGTGTCAGGGTACTCAAGGTCACGTTCCCTGTGTAACCACCCCATGTTTTCAACTTGGTTGTCACATTTCCTTACAACTTTCCAACTAAAAGGGCTACCGGATCTGAGTGCGGAGGCAAGAGAAAAGGCAAGTGGGACGACTATGCCTGACCCAGGATCCGGCCTATAGGGGGACAGCCCAAGAGAGGGCACAGTCAGCCGCAGCCATTTGCCAAATTCCTGAGGTGAACCAGACACAGTGATCTTACGGGTCCCAAGAGAGGTGCTCTGAGGAAGACTGTGCCAGGCCTCTTCTGAAGAGCTGGGGAGACTGAGGCTCATCTTAAACCAGCCCACCACCTCCACTCGTAAGATGCACCACTCAGGCGTCGACCAGGTCCATCTGGCTGCAAGGCCCCAAGAAGATGTGCAAGTCTGGACCAAAGCCATGATGTGGCCCATGTAATTAAAAATCTCAAAGCCTCATGGTCCCTGAGCAGTTCCCAACGGCGTCACTCTAGCAATCATGCAGTTATTAACCTGTATTTCCTGAGGACCACCTAAGCCATGAAGAAAAACAACCCGAATCCTGTGAAAAGCCCACGTGAATCTCCATTATAGATAAGCTCCTTAATTTAAGCTCTTTTCTCTCCCACTTTTTCCTATTACTTCTTGTCAGTGGCCATAGTCTCATTATTCATGAGCTCAGACAAGAGCAAAGGACTCCAAAGCTGCAACACACTCATTAACACGTAAACACCGGATGCAACTTTGCCCAGACAGCATGATGGATGCGCGGGCTTGCTGCTGCTTGCAGGGGTGCAGCACGGGCCAAGGGCACCCGTTTAATTAGCTTAGGAGTAACCCCTCCAGTGCTACGCCTACAGCTGCGAAAGGCAGAGAGAAGGGAAAGAAACAAGTCTGTCAGCAACAGAAAGGGGAGACTCGTGGGTTGAGGAGAGCTAGAAGAGGTTCGCTGTCTTCCTCCCATCCGGTGCGCGGACTCAGGAGTCTTCCGGGGCTGGGGCTGGGGCTGGGGCTGTGGTCCGCAGGGCCAACACTCTGGAATCCATCCCCAAGCCTCCCACAGGAAACAGCAGTCTTGCGAATGTGAAGGCTCAGTGTGATCCTGTCTAGCACCGGCTTGTGCTCCCTCAGGGACCCCCTCTTCCCCGCCGAGCGGGGCTGCGGCTTTTCAGCTCGCCCACATGCCCCCCCTGGCCTCTCTGCTCCAAGGGGCTCCATTCTCCTACTGCCGCGGCGTGGAGGCTCTCCCAGCAGCCTGCACCCCTATGTCTGCTCTTTCTACTTCCGCTCAGGCTGACCTGAACTGGGGAGCCCTTCCTTCCCTGCCCTCTCCATAGCCAGCCTGAGAGTGGGGTGCGATCTGAGGGCAGAAACAGTGGGAGGCTCTGTGAGACCCTGTGGTGGGAGAAGTATTTCTTCCAAGTTCATAGAAGCCCTGATTGAAACATCTCCAGGAGCTGCGATACTTCCCCGCCTGCTCAGTGCAGTGCCGCAGTAGCCTTCCTGAGGCTAGTAACTGTCTTTAAATTCTGCATCCACAAATTCTCTCTCTTGCTTTATTCTGCCCCTAGGACCCCAAGGGCCACATCCCTAAAGAAAAGGAAGCTAAGCCGCGGCAGTACTGTAACAGCTCTCAGAACCTTCAACAAGGAGAGGAGCGCCGGACCCTGGCACTTGGTACTCTCAGTTGGCCGCGGAGGCAGGCTGAGGCAGTTTACAGTCACAGCTGTCTGTGCCCTCAAAGCACAGCTCAGAGTAACAGTAAGGGCACAGGCACTAGAGTGTGACACACCCGCGTTCAGATCCTATCCTGCTTCTCAACAATTGTGCATATCCCAGTCCTAAATGGAAAGAAAAATGCTCATCTTGGAGGGTCAGGAATCACAAATGTGCCAGCCCTGAGGCAGCAGCTGGCATACACTCATGACCAGTCAGCGCCTCTCCTCCGCTGAGGAGTCTGAGCGTGGGAGGACGAGTGTGGGAAGCATCACAACACCATGACAGGTGCCGGCTAGGATCAGGGCCAGTGCTCCAGAGAGTCCTGACCCCCGGGACACAGAGGAGAAGTGGCCACACACATGTACCAGCCACATTCCCCTCCCTCCAACGGATACTGGGAGTCATTTTTCGCAGTAGAGGAGAAACAAGGCAGAGGGTGTGGCCTGGGCCAGAACAATAAAGAGGTGTCTCAGAGGAAGTACAGGGAACACTGGGAAGGGGAAGGAGTGGGCAGCGGAGCAGGGGAGGCCCGCTGGGCCAGCCTGGGAAGGACTCAGGGCCAGGGGAAGGAGCCTGGATTTTTAATCCTACAGGGACCCAGGAGCCAAGAGAAGGAATAGGTCCTCTACTTCAGATCACCCCACAAGTGCCTCGAGTCAGGCGAGTGGACAGGCAGCGTGAGCTCTTGGTGTTGTGAGGCCACTGTCTGTTCTGTGGTGTCTGCTGCACCTCCTTTAAAAGAAGCAGGAAATGTACAGAATGGGAGGGAACGAGCAGAATATTTTGTAAAGATCTGGCAGGAAACCAGAAGCAGATAGTCCCCTCGGGGAAGGCTGCACACTTACCTCTCTTCTGGCACACTCTGCAGGTTCAGTTCCATTCCAACTGTTTTACCTGCAAGCAGAAATAACAGCAAGAAAAAAAGAAAATGTTTTTAAAGGTTCCCCAATAAACCACCACCACCACCACCCATGCGCAGGTGCACTGCTCTGCTCATCTGAACACTGCTCGGGACAGTCTGGTCTTCGGCAGTGGGGTCACCAGGAGCAAAGCTCACATGACAGCTCAGATGGCAAGCGCCTGGCGCCACATCCGGGTTACACACGGAGTCAAACAGCCACCTCGCTGGGCACGGTCCCTCCTCCTCCTCTAAAACTATGACCCCAACACAGTACAGGCTCAGAGCAGGACAAGGGCAGCAAAATCACAGAAGATCTCTCTCCCTCCCTCCCTCCCTCCCTCTCTCTCTGCAGACGTGTAAGGCCACTGTTTTCCCTTCTTCCTTCCATGCACTTGGGCAGAAATGAGACTGCAGTGTCCTAACATTTTTCAGTTTGTACTTCGTTGCAAGCATTTCTTTCACTAAATTTCCTTTAGAAACTCAAGTTTTCATTGCCCACACTAATAGTCCATAGCAGGCATGCGTGGACCAGTTTTTGCCAGTTCCCTACATGGTATTTAGGTCATCTCGAAATTTTCACTTTAATAAATAAATGAAATAAACAAACATCTTTGTGCATACTGCTTTATCTGCATTTAAATTATTTCCTTCGTAAAGACTCAGAACTAGGATTACTAGGAAAAGGAGTATTTGAGGGTAGTTGAAAAAAAGAACTCTGTCTACAGCACGGAAAACAACTCAAAAAATGACAAATGAAAATAAACTGAAGCTCAGGATGTTGTTGGGGAAAAGACGCTGTTCTACCTGGGCATGTCGTCACGCACTGTCTGAAAGGAAGCATGAGCCCAGATTTCAAAGAGACTAACAACTTTATTTTAAAAATACTTCAGAATGCTGGAGACTGCAGATCAGGATGAGCTCTTTGAAGGAACTGATGCAGGGCTAAAGAAAAAAACAAACACTTCTACAGCCGCACTTGAAAAATGAGACTATAATTAAACTGCACCCACACATACAATTTCTAAAACTACTCCTAAAAGGAAAATCTCTCCACCACCACAGAGCAGGAAAAGAGCTTGCCTGTTTGCTTTCTGTCTGTGCCTCCCACCTACAAGTGGCTGAGCGGCTGTCTCTGCCATCCAGGCCCTCTCCGAGCCACCAGCCGGCCCCCGGGCACCAAGAGCACACATGTAACACAGCAAGGCCTTGCCGGCCACTGTCCACGGCAGGGCCCTGTCACCCAGGAAGACTCATACGAGACCAAGGAACCAGGTAGCACGCCCGGTGTGGCCTATGAACACCCAGTCCTTCCTTTCGGCCCCATAACCCCGGGCCCGGACACACAGTGGAGCAGAGGGTAGGAGGTTTGTGACTTCGGCCTCTCTCCATGCTCACTCTCCCGCTACTGCGCTTCACGCCTCCCCAAGGGAGGAGAGGTATCCTCAGACCCAGCGCGGTCACAAATCTGTGTCCTTAATCTCGGTCACATCGTAGCCAAAATGGCTTGGAGACACCGTGCTCCCCCAGAGGAGGCAGTGGTGGGCAGGGCTCTGCCACAGGCTGCTCTCCAGGCCTCCACGCTCTGTGCCCCGCACCCTTCTCCAGGGGAACCCACATCTGCCTGGGTCAGGCTGCAGAACGTGAAGGAAAGTCCCCACCCCGGGACAACTGGCTGCTGGGAGAACAACTCAGTCGGCCACTTTCACCTCGTGCCCACACCACGGCCCCTCGCCAGCGTTCAACTGGCCCCACGGGGCCTGACATGGGCATCTGCCCAGCCCACTCTCCGAAGAGCTCAACAGCTATGTGTGCACTATCAGGCCACTCGACACCCACCTCCCAGGTGCCCTGCTCTCCAGGAGGGCATCTCCCTCGGCAGCCTCACAGTGGCACCCTGGCGTGGGCCAGGCATCAAGCATGCTGAGCTTCCCGACCATCAGACCCAAGCAACACCACTGCAGGCCTCTCCTCCAGTCTGCACAAAGCCCACAAGTGCAGAAAGAAGTGCCTCACGCCACCAGCAGCACTTTTTCAAATAAAAGACCTGTTGGAGAATTTGCAGTAACTCAACAGCAATTGTAACCCACCTGCTCCCCTGTCACAGAAGGGCTCTGTTAAAACTAAAGGACAAATGGTTATTGTGGGATTCGTGGGGAGATCACAACCACCAATGCACTGGCTTCCTCAGTTGAAACTGCCCTCTCACAGGTGACAGGGCACCATCTGTCGTGCTCGGGACGCACGTCAGAGAGCGCTGCTCCCATCTCACAGGCAAACCCTGTTGCTACACCTAAAAGCTGTGTGCCTTGAGGCAGTGGGGGGGCTTTACCATCTCAGATAAAAAACAGTTAGCTGTCCCCTTCACAGGTGAGCTAGACTATTATTATGCAAGGCAGGCTTGTGCTGGCTGACCTACCTGGGACGCCTCTCCACACTGACCCATACTACGCACTCTGCTGCCATCAAAGAGAAAGACTCTTGTCTAAAACAATACTCCCCGGCTCAGCCCCTCGGTCACACAGAGCACAGTTCTGACCCTGCGGCCGGGAGCCTCCAACAGGACTGCAATGCTGTTCTCTCTCCATCTCGCGAGGAGCTGGAAGTGAACGTCCGACCAGCCTGGTCCTCTGTGGGAGGAGAGTCCACAGGTGAACGAGGGGCCACCCCGCCCTCAATCACTGCACACCTCCGTGGCGACAGTGGACCTATAAGACAAGCAGACGACAATGCCGGGCAAGGCAGTGAGGGGGAGACTGCAGAAGGGCACTCACAGGATGGCAGCGTAATCCAGCCTGGGTCATCCGGGGAAATGCAGGGAAGGTGGAGTCGAGCTCGGAGCTAAGTCTCTCAAGTAGGAAGAATGCGTTACAGAGGGAACAGGCCTTGGGCAGAACACATTCGGGGGTGACTGGGACTCAATCTGCCCTGAAAGCCTGGGTCGTCACGCCGACCATACCATGCCTATGCTGTCACCATGGCACCACCGCTCAGGCTCCTCCTGTTTGCTGAGCAGGACACCAGGCACTTTGAATAATCTCATTTAATCTTTATAAGCAACTCATTCAAATGGGTGCTCTTGTCTCTACAGAGGTGAAATGACACTTAAAGGCAAAAATGATCTGTAAAGCTGAAGTTAAACTCAAATATTTCACTCCAAAAGTCCTGTTCTTTCCACCCCAAATGCTTACAATGGCCTCCGTCACAGGATCACACATGAATGCCACGTGTGAACTACAAACCCACAGTGAAGGAACCAGGGTGTGCTTCCACGCGAGCTTAACAAGGGAATCTCCAAGGTAGGCACCATCTCTGGGGTGCACTTTTGCAGATGGCGACTGAGACCGGGTGAACACTCGCAGAGGAGAACCCAAGGCCGGATCCACAGACACATGCCCATCTTGATAGGAGAGTGAGAAGAAAGCATGGCGGTTAGGAGGCCAGGCTGTGGAAGTATCTGATACTTCCTGTGTGACTTTGAACTAGTTAATTAATCTCTCTGTTCCTACCAGATGAGAATAATACATAATAGGGCCTAGCTCCATGTTACATTTTATTCTCTACGAAGAGAAACTGGGGTGAAGTTCCTGGGACTTTATGTCTTTTCTAGAAAAAAACAAAGGACTAGGATTGTGTTGCCGGCTAAGCCAGAAACGCTCCTGCCTCCAGAGCCACAGGGAGCGAGAGGGGGTCTGGTGAGGCTGAGGCCTGGGAAGTCAGTCCGGGGTTGCTTGGATGGGGTGGGAGGTGGCCGGAGCCAAAGCTGCTCTCCCTGTGGCTGCCCGCTGCCAGTGGCCAGGGTGAACACTGGGAAGGAAGAGAGCAAGGAAACACCTCGGGCCTAGAAGACATAACTGTATCAGTCATCCAGTTACCTCTTCACTAATACAAACTAATCTATGTAGAAAACCTGGGCCAGAAGACAGTGTGTTGTTACAGAGCTGAGAAGAGTCAAGCACTGTCAAGCCTGCTCTTTGAAGATCCTTGGGAACTAGTAGCGAGGAAGCTGGTCGGCAACAGGTTGAAGGAAAAGCACAAAAGGGGCCAGATGGCCACCTACCCCACATGCCCAGCTGAGCGGAAGTGAACATACGTGGAGTCTCCTGGACCATCTGTTCTACACAAGGAAGGAGAACAGTCAAAGTCTGATTCGACCCCTTCATCTGGGCCTGTAAGTGACATGGTCCCCTTGTTTAAGGCTAAGCTTCTCACCGGTGAAACCCAGGGAACCCCAATTCAGTGTAAGTACAAACACTAAGAGGCACTCCGAACATGAAGGCCACGTGCTAAGCGTGGAGCCACGCTTTCAGAGCTGTTATTTAATTTGACTCTTTGTGGCTCTGCAAACCAGGTACTATAGTTTCATTTATGGGGAAAAAAAAATAAGAGGCAAGAAACGAGGTTTCAGGTAGTGTGCAGCTTACAGGTGGGAGCCAGACCCCTAATGCCACCAGGCCCACTCCAGGGCTACACCCTTCCTTGTGAACACACATGTTTTGATATGCAGGGTATCGTTCTGGAACCCCAGCTGCATCACCCTTTAAGTTGGGTTAATACCTCATACTTTCAAGGTCACTATAAAGTTTTAGTCAAAGGACATACATGAGCCCAAGAGAAATACAAGGTGATCTACCAGAAAGAGTTTTGCTCAGAAATCTGATTTGAAATCCCAGCTTCCCCATTTGCTCCAGTAATGGTTACAGAAGAACTGCTTCCTCTTGATGGACCATGCACTCTGGACTCTGCCATGGGATTCGGTTATTAACTCGCTCATGTATTCAGTCTCTTACACGACACACCAAGTGACGACAACATCAGATACTGTTTATGTCCTGGAGCTGCAGCAGCAAACACACCAGACAGGGCGCACGCTGCCGCATGGAGCCGTCACCTCGCAGGCAGGCAGACAGCTGTGCAGACGGAGGGAGCCGGACAGGGCAAACAGAGCAGGGAGGGAAGGGAAGAAGTGTCAGTGACCGCAGGGGCCTTGCTCCTCTACACGGGGCTGTCACGGGGGCTTCCCGGCAAGGTGACCATGGGAAAAGGCCTGATGGACAGAGGGGCACCAGAGAGAAGAAAGTGCCAAGGCCTTAAGAAGGGGCACAGTGGGAAAACTCCGTTAATGTTTCCATACTCAAATAACAAAACTAAATGAAATCAACAAGGACACAGGATTAAAGTAAAAAGGATTAAAATAAAAAGTAAAATTGAACAGAAATAGAAAAAAAAATGAATCTTGTATTCCAAAGACATAATCAACCAGCACCAAGTCTTAGTTTTAAAAAAGTATTCTCCAGGGCCAAGGATTTGGTTCAAGTGGTCCCACACCTATCTTGGGAACACAAGGGCCTGAGTTCAATCCCGCGTACCACAAAAAATAAAAAAATAAAAATAAAAAGCACTCTCCATTCAAAGGAACCAAGGCTTCTTGGAGAAAAGGTGGACTGAGGGAAATGGGATAGTGCAATACAAGCCTGGAACATCTTCACTGTTCTGGAAAGTAAGGAACTACTCCTGAGAAATGGAAATTTGTCAAAAGGGATTGTAATTCATCGAACCCGGGATAAGGTGTGTGGTGAATGACAGAGTGGAAAACAGCCCATTGAATAAAATAACCCACTGCCCTTCACTGATAAACAACTAATACACAAATAAAAGGAGTTCAGTGGATAATGCACTCTTCTAGAGGCTGTCACCTAGTAGTAAGGAAGGAGGCAGCATTAGAAAAGAATCCCATGTAGCCACCACCATCACAACCCTTAACTCCAACAAGAACCATCAGTGGATGGCAAAACACCCCAGTAAAAGTTCAAAGAGGAGTGAGCTATCTGCGGAGTTACAAAGTGTTCGCATCAATTATATTTGCTGCCCAGGGAAATGTTATAACCTATGGTGGAGAACCTGACAGATAGCACCAGAGCCCATCCAAGTGTGTATCACTGTAAAGGAGAAAACTGAGACTGCGCCTCCTTACGGCGACACCATGAGGACACAACACTGCTTGGGTGGCCTTCTCGGCAGAAGTGCGCAGCTGATCTCAGCTCATCAGGAAGCTCATGGTGAGCAAACGGCAGGCAACCCAAAAATGTGGGACCAGCCTCAACTCAAGCACGTGACTATCATAACATAGGAAAGGGCCGGAGATTTAGCCCAGTGGTTCTGGTGCCTGCCTAGCAAGCACAAGGTCCCTGGTTTGATCCCTGGTAACCACGCACCGGGCGTGGTGGCTCACCAGCAATCAGTACCACACACCACAATGCCAGGCGTGGTGGCTCACGCCTGTAATGTCAGCACCTGAGAGGCCGAGGCAGGAGGATTGTTGAGTTCAAGGCTTGCCTGGGCTACATAGTGAGCTCAGGACCAGCCTGAACTACAAAGCGAGACCCTGTCTCTAAAAAAAGCAAAAAACAGAAAGGGCAAGGAGACCTTTCCATCTTAAGAGCCCAAAGAGAGATGACAGCTGAAGATAATGGCAGGGGAAGGCTCGTAGTGGGTGTGGCTTAATGGCAGAGGGTTTGCTCAGCACATGCAGGGAATTGGGTCCAATCCCCAATGCTGAGGTAAAAAGTGACACAGGCAAGATTCTGAATCACATTGGGAATAAACTGTCATAAACACCACTGAATCAGTTATAAAATTCTGAATACTGCCCATATACTACATAGCAGTATGTCAGGTTAGACTACTTCTGACTTTGGTAACTGTACATAAGAGAATATCCGTAGCCTGAAGAACACCCCGCAGAAGCTTGGGGGAAAGAAAAATGACAAGGTCAACACACTCTCAAAGATTCAGAAACATAAAAGCGTGTAGACAGAGAAAATAAAACAAATGAGGCAAAACATTAACAACTGATGAAGCTAGACAATAGTCTTTAAAAATCATTTAAAAATTATATAGTAACGTTATTAAAATAATAGCATAAGCCAAAGGTGGTGGCATGTACCTACAGTTCCAGCTACCCAGGGGCTGGGGCAGGCAGACCACATGAGCCCAGGAGTCTGAGATAGCCCGGCCAGTGCAACGAGACACTGTCTCAAAAGAGAGGAAAGAGAGAAGATGCAGGAAGGAAAAAGAAAAATACCTACTACAGAGCAAAGATTTTCTTTCACCCTTTCTATTCTCACTTCTGACCCTTGGATATATTTTTAACTGACATGTTTTGTTTGTTTTTAGCTAACATTTAAAACCCACGAGTATACACACACACACACACACACACACACACACACACACACACACACACAGGTGCCATCTTTTCTAGATAATTCAGAAGAATGGGCAATGACTCTGCTGGTGCCAAGGGCCACTCCCCTGCAACCCACCATCCCCTGAGGCACCCGAACTGGACCCCTGCCCAGATGTACAGCCCAGATGCCACACGGAAGTGACAGCCTGGCCTCCCGCTGCCACCTTGTCAAGGAAGAGGCAAGAGAGGCGAACAAGGCCAACGCCTCATTTCCTGTCCGGCCCACCCAGGAGCCCCAGGCCAACTACGGACCGTCTCGGGCCCTACCCGCCCAGCCACTCACCACCGAGAAACAGCTCCTCCAGCTCCCCCAGCAGCTGCTCGCACTGACTCAGCTGCTCCTGGAAACCTGCGGCCACACACTCGTCCACATCGCTGGCCTGCAGCAGCTCGGTGAACGCCTTAATCATGCTGCCCATGTGCCGGCGGCAAACGATGCAGATGCCGTGGCCATCCTTAATCTGCTGCCGCTGAAGGGAGAGCTCCCTGGCTTGGGACTGAACTAACGAACCGTACCTGAAAAAGAGGGAAAAGAAAATGCTTGAGCCATTTTAGAATTGAATTCTTGTGACCTACATGCTAATTAGAAAAATGACAGGGCAAAAATTTTTGCTTGCAGCTGTGTAAGTATATATGGTTTTAGATAAATGGAAACTATACAAGGCCACTCCTTCTCTAGAACAAAGACTCTTCTGCAAGAGTTTTAACCTTAGGAAGCCCCCAATTAAAGTATAGACTGCCAAGGACTCAAGAGAACAGCTAATTCTCTTCTGAACTGTGGAAACAAGTGCCCCAAGAATCCAGGACCCACTAAAAACCCTCCCGAGGTTCAAAAAAGAAAGGAAGTGTCAGACAGGACTTTCTCCTCCAGACTGAAAGGCCGGCGAATAATCACATTCCCAGCCACCACTTGCAGAGTACAGTGGACCTACCAGTGACTGAAGGAGATATTATATATAAGTTTCTGATTCTCTGTCTTCCAGCAAATGTTTGAATGCCTCCTTTCACAGGAAACAAAAGTAATCACAAAGTTAAGACAGTGGTGAAAACCTGTGATTCAAACACGACTCACCAAAGCTCAATTATTCAACTACCTCGTTACCACCCAGGCCTGTCTTTTCCTATCTGGGCCCAGGAGTGTCAGGCAGAACGGAGTAAAATCTAGGTGGAGGATGTAAGGCTCATAATCAACTGTGGCCACAGTAACCTGGCTCCTTGGCTAACATTTCAGTCCTGAAATATGACCATACGTGGGCCTGGTGAGACCTCTGACACTAAGACCACACACACGAATCATGTGGCTCCAGTGCCAGAACAGGGGCTGGTTCAGCGGGAGAGGAGGAGCCTCAGCCTAGAGTGGGACCGTGTGGGCACAAGCCCCGCCCCCTGAGGGGCCCTGAGAGCCCGAGGAATACTCTAAGGCAGGTCACAGAATGTACTGAGGCTCTTTCTCTACAGAAACAAGATGGGCGCACCATGCACTCAGAGGACTTGGAGAGTCAATAAGAAAAACTCTGTTGGGCCGGAGGGTTAACTCAGTGGTTCCAGCGCCTGCCTTGCAAGCGCAAGGTCCTGAGTTCCATCCCTGGTAACCACATATAATGCTGGGCGTGGAGACTCATGCCCACCAACAATCAACACCACATACCACAATGCCGGGCATGGTGGCTCACGCCTGTTATCCCAGCACTCGGGAGGCAGAGACAGGAGGATTGCTGAGTTCGCGGCGGCTTGCCTGGGCACCATAGTGAGCTCAGGGCCAGCCTGAACTACAAAGCAAGACCCTGTCTCAAAAAAAAAAAAAAAAAAAAAAGAAAAGCTCTGTCACCCAGGGGCCTGACACAACAGCCCATTGTCAGTACAAGCTTCCTCCCGTCTCTCTGCTCAGGAAGTCTTGAAAAATTCACTCTCGCTCCTGACAACTCAGAACAATATGCTTGTCTCAAATTAGTGATGAATGAAGGGTCAACTGTACAAATGACCCCACTTTTGCCATATCTCATGAAGTAAAACTGTACATATTTATACCAATAAGGCACTATCTTCAATGACCTAAGAATTCTTCTCTTTCACCATAGCCTTATTTCTCTAAGATGACCTTAGAGCATAAAGATATGGATAAAATATTTATATTCCTCCCACTCTTCCCAGGACATCAGGTTTTGTTCCACAATATAGTAAAAGCCAATAACGGAGTGCAAGAATAGATACTGCAGTAGAGCAGATACACTGTAATTCACCAAGGGACTGGTATAAAACCTGGTCCCCAGCCAGAGGAGGCAAAATCTGCCTCACCAACGTCAGAGGACACTCCACTCAGAACTGACGTGCATGTGCGCAGGCACTGTGCTTTGTGGCCTCGTGTATCATTTCTCTAAGGCCCTGGCTGCCTGATCCCCAAGGCTGTGACAGTGTGATACTCCTCCCTGGCACAGAACAGCAAGCCCTTGTAATTCACAGGCCAAGCTTCCATGGGAGAAAGCAACATGGAGTGTACCTTGAGGGTGAGAGACCCGTGACCTTGTTGTGCAGGTTATGGATTTCACTAAAGAGTTCCATGTTCAAATTCTCCTCCTGCTGCAGCTCATACTTCTGGTCTACCAGCTGCTGTTTGAGGCTTTCCAGCACCCCACCATCAATCATTTCTGGGGACAATGGACGCAAGATTTTCATATGTTTCACGTATCGTACTTGGTGCAAACTTGAAAAGGTCACATCTTCTTCATCCGTGCCGCCTCTGGGCTTGTTTGAACCATCTTGTGCCCCTTCTGTCCCACACATAACTGTAATAATGGCCTCACTGCACTGCGAATGCTTGTGAAGCTGGGATATAAAATTCCGGTAGTCCTCCAGCTCAGTTTCCAAGTCACGGATTTTCTGTTGCAAGCACTCCGTATCATTTGAGATGTCGATGTTCTCTGATTGATCAGTCCAGATCACACTGTCTTTAAGAGAGAGCTGACTCTTAGAACTCAAGTGAGTAGATATTGAGGTGGAGCCCAGCAAATCTTCAGGACTCTCTGTGCCTTCTGGTAATGTGACAATGTCCTCAGCTGGGTAAACTTTAGAATCTGAAAGTCCAAAATGTTTATATTAGTACCTCCTTTACTACTACCCACCATGGACCACTCCTACATCACAGCAGTAACTGAGCCAAGGCCATTACAACAGCTGCCTAACAAGCCTCCCTGTCTCTAATGTTTCCTGTGATGGTTTAAATGTTAAATATCCCCAGGGCCAGCCTGTGGTACTGCTGGAAGTGGCAGAACCTTCAGGAGGTGGGGCCCAGTGGCAGGAGGCTGAGTTACTGGGGTGGATCCAGGGAGGACAGTTTGCGCTCATGCAGGGGGATGTGTCCTCTGTCTGCCTCTCACCCACCATGCAGGGCGTTTGTGCCTCACCACGTTCTTTTCCTTCTGCCTCGCTACGCCCCGCAGTGACAGAGCCAGGCAACCACGGAATGAATCTCCTCCGAAATAATGGGCCAAAATAAACTTATCTTCATTTTTAGTTGCTTTGCTCTGTTTTGTCACAGCAATCAAAACCTACCTAACACACCCTCTCACCTCACAAAGCTATCCTCTGAGTGCATTAACCATTACAAAGCAGCAACAGGCCCACACCTCATCGTACGCTCACTCCTGTCTGAGACCTTCTGTGGTCTGGTTCCAGCAACCTTTCAAGACACATTCCCAGCACCACCTGTGGAGCTTCCCACGAATCAAACACAGCTACCTGCGCACACCACACCATGCGCCTCCACACTTTTGCAAGTGCTGGGCCCTCTGCCTGGAAACCCTTAGCTCTCTATTCCACTCCTACCCTAAGAACACCTACTAGTCCTCCTAGATCTAATTTTTCCTTCTCAGCAAGCTCACATCCAAATTATGCAAAAATTCTTCTCTGTGCTTCTATAGAGCCTTATACATACATATATCATCCCAATAAACATACTATGCCCTGGGAACCACCAGGAATTAGAGGTGGCTTATTTACTTATTTACACACTGATTAGTTATGTGGATGCCTGTCCCCCTCGCTAGATTGCACACAGCTTTACAGCATGGACATGGCCCTTCATCCTTCCCTGCTCAGTGTCTAGTGCAGGAACTAGCACAGATCGGAAGTCAGTGACAGTTAGAGAAACACTGAAGGTCTCATGAAGCAACATTAAAGAGCAGTAATTCTCCACATCCACAACAGGAGGGTGCTTTTTTCATTTCCAAATCTCCTAGTACCCAGGAGACATCGTGATGGCGCCTCTGTGAGCTTTCTCATGGACTCACAAGCCTGTTAAGAAACGTTCCTGACACCAAACTCAAACCTTCGGTGATGCGGCCCGACTTGTTTGAAAGATGGATGGATGGGTCAGAGAGAAGACAAAGAGAAGTGAGACCACAAGTAGGTCTGCTACTTGCGGAGTGCACAGTCCTTAAACCCTATGCCACACTACCTGCCTCTCAGAGAAACTGCAACTCCATACAAGCAGTTGTTCCAATACTTAAATATAGTGGAGGAAAAAAAAAATCACATTTGAAATAACAGCACTTGGGTCTCATATACTGAATCTACCACATACTGGTCATATAACCTTAGTTATTTAGGCAAAATACTTAACCTCTCTGAGTCTCAGTAACCACCTGTAAAATGGAAAGAACATCACTCGCTGTGATGAGTTGTATTTGTTTGTTTTGGGGATTTTATTATCTGAAAAAAAAAAAAAAGGCTTATAAGGTGCCTGACACACAGCAGTGAAGGAACCTAACTAATCTGAATACCATCTTTGCTTCCCCTGAACCACTCAGTGATGGAAGGAGACACCCACCACTGGAAATGTGTAGGTAAATGCTGCAAAAACAGCAGTGTGGGGTGGACCAGATGACCTAGGAGATCTCCCAGAAGAAAATCACATAGGTACCTGCAAAACTGCACATTAATACCATAAAACAGGCTTTTTCTGTTTTAGACAGCAGCTGCCATGTGACCTAAAGAAGCATTCCTAACAAGCAGTCTTACTGTGCATAATTTCTTAGGGTCACTATACTGTGAGGTTCTTGAAAGTAGATACCATGCAATTCATTTGTTCTTCCAGTGTCTGGCATGGGGCCTGTCATGGTAAAACCTGACTGGCAACTTTATTGGCTTGAGAGACACCTGGGACATTAGTAAAGCATACTTTGGGTGTGCCTGGCTGGGTCATGGGGCAGGACACAGTCTGGTCCTAGGCCCCTTCCTCTCCAGCTCTTCTCTGCTTCCTGGACCACATGAGTTGAGCAGCTTTTCTCCGCCCTGCCCTTCTGTCATGTTGTTCCACCTTGGAGTTGACCAATCATGGACTGAGATCATGAGCCCAAATCCACATTTAGTCCCTTGAATTGTATACGCCAAGTATTTTGTCCCCCCCCCCAAAAAAAAGCCAACTGATACAAGGGCAATGACAGAAAAGGTAATCAGTAAGAACTTCTAGCTGAAAGAGGGTAAGGGAGAAAGAACAAGAGAGCAATCTCTCAGTTAAGGCTTTGCTCTAGGGAATTGCTCCAATATGAGGAAAGACTTTTGCTATAACCATCTTATTCTAATGGAATTCTATCTTATTTCATGATAAGAAGCAATGTTTGCTCATAGGACCAAAGTTTAGTTCCAATGACTTTCATTAAGTAATCATAAGGTAAGATAAATGTAAGTCCTGTACAAATGTCTGTTTGTGACACAGACTGTGGTCTGATATTAGCCACACACAGAAGCACCTCCCAGATAATTCCTGGGGGTGCACCCTCACATGAACTTAGGCCTGCATTTTTAACTCTTTCTCTAAAAACATAAGAAACACAACATTCAGACATATCTCACTAACAGTCTGGACTCCAGACATGCCCCCAAAAGTTCACAGTCTGTATCAATCTGTGATTTAGCGGAAGTTAGGATTTGGCTTCCAGGCTTCAAGGACAGAACACAGCAAGTCTCCAGCACGGTGATGTGCTAGTCTCTGCCTAGGAGCCTTTACAGAGGTGCAAAGGAGCTGCTCCCACCGTTTGGCAAAGAACCACTGTGGAGTGTGGGGGGAGGGGAGGACTACAGGCTGTAGGGCAAGAAGCTACTCCGTCCCCTGCACTGACTCAATTATCTGCAGCTGCTTACACCCCAACTAGACAGGGAGTTCTCTGAAAGCAGAAATAGTGACTAACTTATCTCTTTCTTTTTACTTTCTTACACCCTGAGTGTGAGGTTGGGAACCCTTCATTCATTCACGTCCCAAGTGCCTACAGATGGACTCCTGAAGAAGTGAGGGCGTCGCCCATAGCACCCAGCCCAAGGAGGGCACTAAACAAGTCCAGTCAACTCAAAACCAAAGGATGCTAGGAAAGGAAAGGAAAAGTATAGGGGCTAACAGGAGTGCTCAGATACTGGCTACTCGGGAAGCACAGCTATGGGAAGTGAAATTTACCTGGTGTCTATACAAGGAAGTTTCCTTAGGCAGCATTAGAAGGAGAAGCTCAGGCAGAGGCAACCATGTACAAAGTTCTGGGTGTGTATTCAGAAATATACAAGAAGTCCAGCAATGAGGGCATACTGAGAGGGAAGGGAAACCATCAGAGAGGCTATTCGTCACTAAGAAGAAGTCCAAAGAGGTTCCTGCGGCCATCTGTTTAGACCATACAAAGGGCTGTAGTTCTAAAACTTTCCACAGCTAACTAAGGGGTATCTCACTGCACAGAACTGCTTTCTCCTCGAAGCCTGGAAGAGCCCGAAGCATATGGCTGTGCATTCACTGCACTGGCTTCAGGCCTCAGGAGAGCGCACACGGGTGGGTCGGGGCTCACAGCTCTGTCTTTCTCCAGAGCCTGGTGTCCACTCCCACGGCCATCCTATGAGGGATTCAGGATTCCTGATAATCTTTTTTTCTTACAGAGTGAATCAGACCCAGAATAATAGTGATTTTTTTTTAAATGAAGGGTTAAAAAAAATATCTAAAGTAAAAAGAAAATGTAAGCATTTGCTCATTCTGACTGAATGGTATGTGCTGTGCTATCTTATGTGTATCTATAAGCTCATAATAGTTCATAACTGAAAAAGTGGGGGAGGATATAACTTGCTACAGCAGGACTCACATCCCCCCCCCCCCCCCGGCCTACTGGCAAACCCCACACACGTCGTCTCAGTGGCAGGCTCTCCTCTGACCCTGTCCTCCCGGCAGGTAGGCGGAGACCAACCTTGTGAATAGCTCCACAGCAGCCAGCACCATTCTGGATGCTCATAGGCAGTTTCAATAACTGTCCTCCTATCCTGCAAAGTCTCCTGAGAACAGTACTGTGTTTTTTCATGCCAAACCACTAAAACCTACCTACTGCCCAGCAGAAGGGGCTCACACATGGACTGGTAAGCACCAACAGACAGCCTGCTGTGCCCAGACCCTTTTGCCTCCTTACCAGCTGGGAAGCCTAGGTCAATCGTTTTAAAAACCTCAGCTTCCCCATGTGTTCGGGGAGAAGCGTAATGATGCCTTGAGAGAACTGCTGTGAGTCCACTGATCATTTTGACCTACACCATCCCAAAGGGAGGCTGGCACCACGTTGCTGTTCAGTGTTCGTAGAGACTGAGCTCTGACCGGTCATGCAGCTTGTTTTCTGGTCACTGTCCTCCTCCTCGTCTCCTTGGACACAGAGTGTGGCTTCAATTCCTTCCTGCTGTCCTGAGCTGTCCTGGTAGGCTGCTCCCGCAAGAGGCAGAGCTGCAGGCCCTGGCAAAGAGAAAGAAAAATAAAACCATAGACCTGAAACTTAGCCAAGCAACTGAGAAGCACACAAAGATACAACAGGGAAAATAAAAGCACTGAGGAGGCAAAATGCAATTTATAAGATAAAATTAATCTATCGAGCTGCCATAACAGGACATAAAAAGCATAAATATACTGCAGCTTGTCTGAAATGGTTTAAGTCAGATTCTCAAAAAACTGTGAGAGAATATGAATTCAACTCGTGCCCATTTCTCCCATGCGAAAGAGGCCCCAGGGTCCTCTGGGCAGCATCTCAGTGGGGCATGCTAGTGTTTCAGAAAGAAGGGAGCACATTGTTGAACAGAAATGGCTGGCCCTGGGCTGAGCACTAGGGCTTCTCTTGGGCTGAGTCACCTCTGCCATAAAATCTTTCCTCTCAGAAGCCCCCCTCCCCGGTCCTGTGCTGGCTTACCGCAGCTGCCCACACACCCAACAACACCAGACGCTCTCAGAAAGGCAGAAACTATAACTGATTCATCTCTCTTTGCCCTACACCCTGCGTTGTGAGGTTGGGGACACAGCAGGTACTTGGAAATCATCCCCTGAATGCATGAGTAGACGCCTCAGTGGAAGGAAAAAAGGACTGATAGAAGGTGGGGAAGGGAGGGAACAGGAATTCTGCCAAAAGCTAACTTACACTGAAACCTCAACTATGATAAGCCCAAGAGAGAACCTAAAATTAAATGGAAGTTACCTCTGGCTATAGAACATCATAAAGGCCACACGAGAAACATCATACACTAGGCTTTGTAAAGCAGGAAAGAATTCAGGCTTCGAAACCAGGTGGGCGGGCTCACAAGTTAGTTAGTAACAGGGTGATTACAGACAAGTCATTTTATCTCTGAAACCGCTGCCTGAACTGAAGACAGAGATAATTACTGAACAGCCAAAGGACTGGCTTCCACTGTTCTGTGTTTGTAATACCTGTGGCTGGTGCACGTTGTATTAGTGCTTCAGGAAGTCCAAGGCTTCCGCGCCATCCCTGACTTCTGGGTTCTGAAACCCCTTCACCAGACACACTCCCCCAGGACACATCCATTTCACCGGCCAATCCGCAGGACCCTCAGGCTCCTCTGTGCATCTGTCTCAGCTCCTCAGTCTAAGTAAACTGGCACCATCCCGCAGCCTGCATAGAAGCGGCTGTCCGTTCCTTACTCTGAACTTGGGGCCTGAAGTATCTTTGCTCCTCACTGTCATTTCCAGATCACCCCCTCTCTTCCCCCGAAACTCCAGCTTCGTGCTTCATACCACCGGACTACGCCCTCAGGACCTTCCGCACTGCGCCACCACAGGTCACTGGGCCCGCTGTTCTGTTTCTCTGTGCCTCTTGCCAGTACTATCCCTCAAAGGGCTGGGATCTTGCAGCCTCCAGCTTCCCCCTCCATTCTCTGTCTGGACCGCACGCCATCAGGCCCCGCCCACTCCCTGAATCAGGTCCTTTACAGGCTACACTGTTAAATCCCAAGGCCAGCCCTAAACCCCTTCAGACATGTCTGACTAGCAATATCGGACCCAGGAAATCATTCTCTGCTCAGCTTCCAAAGTAGCATCTTCTCTTGGCTTCCTCCACACCAGCTGCTCCTTCTCAGTTTAACTTCTAACCTCTAAAGAGTCCCGTTCTCAATCCCCTCTGAGACTGTGTAGCTGTAAATATCAGTGCTATGTGGCTCTTCCCTAAGTTTCAGCCTAGACCTCCCCTCCTGACTCCAAACCTTTTTCCAGCTGCCCTCCGGTCATGTCCACTAGCACGGCCAGCAGGCGTTCAGTAAGTCCCACAGCAGACATCTAAGCACCTCCCCCCACGCCTGCCTCTCCCGCAGCCATTCTCCTCTCAGTGCGTGACAATTCTGTCCTTCCAAAGGTTCATGGCCCAAGTGACCCCTTAAGGTACAGCCAGCCCACTTTTCTGAAGGAGACCAATAATTAATATTTTAAGCAATGCAGGGTCTCTATGGTAGCTATCCAAGCTAGCGTAGCACAGAAATGCGTACAGATAATATGCAGATGAATGAGGGCAGCTCTGTGCCAACCAAACTTTCTTTACAAAAACAGACAGTAAGTTGGATTTAACCCAAAGACAGTAGTTTGCCTACTTGTGCTTCAAAGCTTAACTCAGATCACATCACTCTGCTGTTCAAAATCCTCCAATAATTTCCAATTTTAGATAAGAATGGCCTACAGGAGCCTTCCCAATTTTCTACCCACCCCCTAACTTCATCTTCTGTACCTGTCCCTCTTTCTCACTCAATTTTAGCCACATTTATGGCTTCAAAATCAGGGGCTGGCATACATACTTCATGGATTCCCAGGAAACACTGTAAAACACTATCATGGGCTGATCTACACTGTTCTGTCAAGGGCTCTTAGCATACTCCAGATTTTCAAAGGAGTGATGACCCAAGATCTCTAAGCACCACTGTCTTAGACAAAGAAACCACTGCCTGAGGTATTCCCACTAAGTCTCTGGATTTTTGTTCCTTCAGACAGTGTTTAACTGAGGCCCCCAAAAGACCAGAAGCAGTAGATTCTGAGTGGACAGGGAGTAGAGTAAGGCATGAGGTCAGGAAGGTTCGCATTCAGCACAGAGATGTCTGGAATATCCCAGAGGACCCTGCAAAAAAAGACTCTCACACACCTCTGATGGCACATGCCCAAGGCTTCCACAGACACAGCCAGGTCAAAAGCTCATACTCAAACTGTCCACACTGGGCACCTCCACATAATTCCAGGTGAAGGCAGCAAAGACTCCTCAAGACCTGAGAGCACTAAAAATCCTACTAATCCAGACCCCAGGATAAAAACAAAGCAATAGATCGAATCCTCCTTATCGTGTTCCTTCCTTGTGCATTTGTTAAGAAGAATCACTGCAATTCATTAAATCTATACCAGCAACTTACTGCAATTCTAAACAGCAAGGGCGACATTTCAGGCAGCTCTATCGTGCTACTCATCTAGGTCGTGCCAAAGGCATTTTTCTTGGTGCTTACCATTCGGCAGCATTTGGTCGGGCGCTGGCCTCTCATCCATCATCGCCTCGGCCAGCATTAACTTTTGATGAAGTTGTTTATTTCGAATTTTCAACTCCTTCAGCTCCTCCTGCAATTCCAGGATCTGACCCTGTAGATGAGCTACCACCTCCTGGGTGGCAGGAAGATGACACATATTTCCTAATGACCGGAACGGTTTTGCTAGGATTGGCAATCGGGACCTCTTAACATCCTGAAAACACACATAACACATACCAACAATGAACATACTTCAAATACATTTCCTTTGGGTGATCTTATGAGTCATACCGATCGTATAAAGCAGGTTTCAAACTGGCCACCCAGACTGCTGGTTCCTACAATAGCATCTATGTTCAACTTCCTGTCAAGGAGCACTTATCTTGGCTGGTGTCTCCTCCAATTAACTGTCAGGGGTCAACTCCTTGACATGCTCTTAGCCCTGGTCTACTGGCTTCAGACAATTCAGATGCTCCATATCTCCAGTTCTTTCTCCAGCATAATCTTTTGAGAAATATATTTTTCCCACTTATTTCTGTATTTCCCACCCATTCCCACTATAAGCTATTCTGTCTCCTACCATGTTAGCTCGCTGGCACTACCCCTTTACTTCAGTGGTTCCTGAGTCACCGACCCAGGGCATTCCCCAAATTCAAGGTTTCAACGCCAGGATGCCATGTCCCACCTGTAAATCCACACCACCGTACTTCTCTGTCTCAGCGAGTCTCTCAATCGTCCCCTTACTGTGCAATCCAGAAACCTGTGAGTCATTTTTAAACTTCCCTTTACTCTCATCACTTTCACTACTTATCAGATTTTAATGACTCCAACTCCTCCCTTGTCTCTCTGTTCCCTCAACTCTCCTCATCCTCCATTGCCACCACCCAACACACAGATGCTATTAGCTCTCACCCAGGCCACAGTGACAGCTTCTTGGATAGGTCTTCCTTCACGCACTCACTTTTGTTCTCTCTAATCCACTCTTGTAATTGCTTCCCAGTTCTCTTATGAAAGAGGTTCTTCTATTTTCCCACTAACTCTAAACTATTCATCAGAACCCAGCTCAAATGCACCTTCCTCAGGACAATGAGTCTTGACTTCCAATACCAAGTCATGTCTCTCTGTTACGCACTTTGGTCCCCTAGAATGCTCCTCAGAGAACATTAGTCTCATAACTAAGTGTCTGTGCAATTACTTATTCACTGCCTATTCCTTGCACCAGCTTGAATATGATCCAGAATGCAGGGGTTCTGCATATTTTGACCATACTCTATCCACAGCTTCCAATGCAAAACTAGCACACAGCAGGTACTCCAAAACTATTTTTGGAATGAGCATACAAACACCTAGAGGCCAAATGAGAGGGCCTTTTAATTGATGAGTCTTAAATTTAAAAACTGAAGGGAAGGAGCTAAATCTACAATATATAAAGAACTATTATAACTCAACAACAACAAAATGATCCAATTAAAAGATGAGCCAAACATCCCATAAACATTTCTCCAAAGGAATTATCACATAGCTAGTATTACATGAAAAGACACTGATACAAATAACATGCCACCACTTGATACCCATTAGATAGCTATAATAAAAAAGATAGTAATAAGTATTGGCCAAGGTATGGAGAAATTTGAAGCCTAATAGACTGGTGGTAATGTAAAATGGACACTGCTGCTTTAAAAATAGTCTGGCACTTCCTATAAAGGTTAAATATGGAGTTAACATAGGCCCATCAATTCTATTTCTAGATGTATATCTAAGAGAATGAAAACATGTGTATACAAAAATTTGTGCTTACTGTTCATAATACCCCACAAGTAGAAACAGTTCACATGTGCTGTACTTGGTGAGTAGATAAATAAAATGTGGCATATTCATGCATCACAATATTACTTAGCAGTAAAAAATAAATGAAGTACTGATGCAGTGCTCCCACATGAATGAACCCTGAAAATGTTATGCTAAGCAGAATAAGCCAGTCACCAAAGACCACATATTGCATGGCTCCATTTATATGAAATATCCAAAACAGGTAAACAAATGGTCTGAAAGTAGGCTGACACACTGAGAATGAGGCCATAATTCGCATGTCTCGCGGCTAGGCGGCTCTGATTTAATTCATGTCTTGTTGCCAAGTGGCTCTCATTTAATTTTGTTAATAAAAATATCGATGAAAGTGATTAATCTGTTTGTATCGCTAGTGGTACAAGTGACCCTACAGGATGGTCATGCAGGGGGCTCAAGCCAGCAGGAATATGTTAAGTGGCCGAGGCTGGGGATGTATAGGTGGGGCAACTCGCCACATGACAGAGAGTACCATGCCTACCTGGTTCCAAGTACAGAGGTCTTTAGGGGAATAATCACAACACCCCGACAATGGTAATGGGTATACAACTCTAAATAAACTTAATCAGTGAGTTCTACATTTTAAATGGATAAAGCATATGATGTGTGAATTCTATCTAGTAAAGCTGTTTATAATTTTTTAAATAGGAACTAGACATTAACCCAGGAAATACTTGGGACCTAGGGTATGAAAAGACAACCAAAGCAGATCCAACGGCAGAGAAAGGGCCTTCCTTGCATATCTGAGGGTCCAAAATGCTTTCCAGCACAGTCTCCTTCAATCTCTGAGTAAAGTTTGTACTCTCAGAGCTCACCACACAACAGAGGGTACCATGCCTATTCTCTGAGAGGTGAAACAACTAGTCCACTGTCATACAGCCAGAAGGTTCCAGATTCAAGCTCAAACTGGGTCTTCAGACTCTAGTTCTCTAGGAAAAGCAAGACACTTTGTGCCTTGAAATTCTAGGCAAGAGGAGAGAGCAGATTCAAGGACAAGAGCAGTCTGCAGGGGTGAGGGGAGAACACCTGGGAAGAGGTAGATGGTTCGGCAAAGAGAGCTGGAAAATACGAGTCATTTGTTTGGTCCTGGGTCTCCACCAATCTTTATTCTTAGAACCAAATCTGTGTGTCATACGGCAGCAGAAAAGATACCTGCAAGTGCACAAATGCCAAAGCCAGTTTCCAGCTGGAAGACCGCCGTCAGTCAACCCATTGCCTGTTCTAAAATAACACCATGCGAAATGCTACCTTATGGACTCCAAAGTCCACCTACCCCCTTATTAGCAGAACTTCTTGCTTGGGAATGGATGGAGGCAGGCACTCATGCACTCTGAGCTCCTACTACACAGAAAGCACTACCTTAAACATTCATGACTCATTACGACTGTGTGCCACCAAGGTCTAGGCCACACAAATCCCACATGAGCCACTGAGAGAGCTCAGACTTAGTATACAACTACTCAATATGGGTTAAATAAAGCCCATCCTCTTGCCTCTGTAATTAAACAGCCTGGATGTCTGGTCTCCATTTCGCCCTCCACCCAAGTTATGTGTGCAGGACACCAGAGGTCTAGCTTAAGCCAACACCAAAACCACAAAGAAAATCACTGAACTTTCTTCAAGTTTGCATACACTGGAAACCACATAGGTGATAAAGGGTTTCAGACTCGTTATATTTTCACTGTCTGACTCCAAAACCGAGCAAAGTCATAACATTTCAATCCATTTCCCAGCTAAGTCACCCTCGACTGTTTTCCTGAGCCTTTTAATGTCTCCATTTTTTCATGTGTAAAATGTACCTATACTTACAAAACTCACGCTTGTTAAGAAGATTGAGATGATGTAGAGAGAATTCAGCATTATCCCCAACAGATATAGTAGATAATAAAAATGTTAAGGCAAAGCACAATTTATCTTCTTTTAAAACACAAGACAAATAATTTCAAACAAAAATAATTAATACATTTGAGGAAATTAAGTCCATTCAATTATCTAATTTTCCTAAACAGAGAGTGACATCTCCCACACAATACCAAAAAAAAGCAAACAAAAACAAATTTTTAGAACCTACCTAGTTTTCCTAATAGACAGGTACCACTGAAGGAGCTGGGGCAGATGAAAGCACTTTCATGCGAGCCAAATTACACAAATTTGCATTTTGAGTACCATTAATATAATGGCAGTGTATTTTTTTTTTTTTTTAGGTCTCTACTGATATCTTTAGAAAACCTTTTCTGGAAATTACAGTTTTGGTGCATAATTTAAAACAATCAAAAGCAATTTTGCTAATGATATATCTAACTCTCTTTGGTATGCACAAAAGCAGTAATTTAGTGGTCAGAAAATAAACTTAATTCTCCATTCTGATGGTAGGAAGCAGTGTGTACAGTTGACTTCTCAGGTACAAAACAGAGACAAGGATCCAGCAGACTACTCTGGAGCTCTATCAGAAACACGATCTACTTCTCCCCCTCCGGAACACACCTCCAGCCACGGGGATTCTCACCCCGACTTTTCTGCTCTCAAAAAGACTGTAATGAAGACCCTCAAATGCTACCAGGAAAGCCTCGTTTTTAACCATCTTACACATTTGATTATATCTGCAGAGAAGCTCAAGAGAGTACCTACACTGAATACGCAACAAAACCAAACCCTTCCATTTCGGGCCACCATGACTGAAAGGCAGCTTGACCGAGAAAAGGGTGTCAAGGTGCAGTGGGATCCCCAGTCCAGGCTCTTAACTGCTGGCCAATAGTGGGCACCCAGGATCTGGCTCTGATCCAAAACGACCCTGAGAAAAAATACCTCTTCCTCAAAAGGTCCTCCCAAAAGAACTTCATCACCACTCTAAAGTCATTACAATCTTACTTCAACCTGCTAACGGCAATGCCCATCATCCGGTGAAAATTGTATTCTGGCACATCTTCACACTGGAATCTTACACAGCCAATGTAAGGAAAAACGTCCCCAGTACATAACATGAGAGAAAAGACTAAGACAGGAACAAGATTGCACATAGGGCTTTTCTAGGGAACACACAAAACTATCCTGACAAAGACCTGGGGCTGAGGTTGAAAGGGGAGTCAGAGGACGGAGTGAGGACAGGAAAGGGGGGAGGAGTGGGGAGCGCGGACACTTCTAGGTGGAGGCCATGAACAGTGCAGGCAGAGAACACCAGACTTTTTTTCCCAAATACAAAGACAAACTTACTTTGTTGGCCGCGCTGGGACAAGGGCAGGGAGTGGCCTGCTGCCCCGGCACCATGTACTCATTCTCTGGCTCAGCACCAGATTTGGCATCTGCTGGCTTCACTTCCCAAGCTTCTCTCCTTCCATCACCTTCAAACCTGAGCAGGTGGCTCTCTGTGGGCACAGTCTGCACTGAGACATCTTTCAGCTCCACCTTGGCCTGTTCACCCACCTTTACTAGCTGGGCCCCTGTTGACGTCAGTTCACCATGTGGCTTGGTGAATGAGTTGGCTTGGACCAAACGTCCGAGTTCATCTCTCAGCTGAATGGCCATTTGCTTAAATTTCTTCTCAGTTTGACCATCCAGGTGTTCTCCAAAACCTCCCTGCTCTGCCAAGCGTGTTCGTTCCAGAAGCAGTTCATGGAGTGCTTTCAGAAGGTCTGGCCTGTTTCTCCAGAGAGAAGGAAGCAAGAGAAATAAACATGTCTTCTGCCCAGTTCCCAAGTTGTCCCCACTAACTCTTGCCCAGATTCTGCCTAAACTAAATATAGTTCCCACAACATGCCAAGAACCACACCAAGCATTTTATCCCATGTAATCTTCCAATACACAAGCAAGGCAGTGACCACCGAGTCTACTGCATGGATAAGAGCAGCATTTGACACGAAGTACACACCAAGTGAGTGGGCCACGTGGACAGGGACTGTACGCTGAGGTGAGGTAGAAGTGGGACCAAAAAGTGTCAAGACACTACAGGGAGGCCAACCCGAACCCAAGACATGTGTCTCATTCAGACATCCAAGGACAACGGTGGCTTTGTCTGAAATCTCACCGACCTGTCTGGTCCGGGGGTAACCTGACCTCTGCCGGTGCATACTGGGTGCTCAACAAACAGATGCTATGAAGAGATGAGATGCTTCATTAACATGCATCTATGTAGAACAGAAGGCACACTGGCTTTGAAAGCAGATAAAAACGCCCTCAGGGATGGAGGCGCCTGAACTTCACAAGGCCACAGATTCAATCTCCAGCATGTAAAAATAACAACACAAAATGGCTTCAAATTCCAATTTGAAGGGAAGATAAGTCTTCCTCCACAGGAGAGCTACAAGGATTAAACGAGGCAGGATCTCGGTGGCTATCTCTTATGCCCCGTGCCACATGCCCTGTTTCCTCTGCCTTCCCCTGCAGCTGTGGGTCGCCCCCGCAGACACAGCTGGCCCCCGTGCAGCACTTCGGCATCCCCCTGCCTGGGCTCCTTCTAAAGCTGAGCTGAGCACTGTGGAAGTGCGGGGCAGCTGATGCCTCTGAGGAGCTCTCTATCAGGCTGGGAGCTGTGCTGGGAGCGCTCAGGCTCTAACCTTCAGAAGACAGCACAGCACAGGCTGCTGTCTCTAAGAGGGCATCCAGCAGGACGGGCCGCAGCTGCCCAGAGCACTAAGCAGATCAGGTCAAGAGCGAACCTACCGAGTCGGCTCTCACTGCCTCACTCTGCATGCTCTCTCTGCCCCTCCTGCTCCCCATGCCACATCCCGAGTTAATCACTCGTACCCACATCTGTATTTCACTCCCTCTGCCAGCATGTAAAACATATGATATGGTGCCCATGATTTAAAACAACTCTGGTGAGTGTGTTTCTTGGGCTAGACACTATAGGGGAAACGAGGATACAACACTGCCAGGTAGGACTCAGGCTGGTGTGAGAGGCCAGTGTGTACAAAACTACCATTCCACACGTGAAAAGAGACACTGAGGCCCTGTGGCAGCCGCAGGGGGACAGTCAACTATCCCAGCGTCCAGATTCCAAGTGACAGAAACGTCAGAGCGGGCTTCTGGGGCTGAGGAAAGGATGGGAGGGGATCTGTGCAGCACGATCTACGCATGGAAAATGACATCAACCGTCACCAAAGCGTAGCAAACAAGATGAGGCTGGAAAGCCAGGCAGGGAAGACATGAAGAGCCAAGCGGGCCACATGAAGGAAAGGAGGGTCCTGAGAGGCCGGCAGTGTGGCGGCCCTTCAGAAAGGAGGAGACACTTCCTGCCAGAAGGTGGTGTGACCGCACACAGGAGCTCTTTCCACTCTGTGCTGACCACCGGGATGACAGGGGACCAGGGGCTCAAACTCAAAACAAAGGTACTTACAGATCAGACACAGAGGAAACAGCCCCGAGCAGGGGGCCAAGTGGGGGCCTTTGCAGAAAGTAGTGGAACCAGAATTCAACTCCCAGGGTAGGAGAGGGACTGCACAAATGCCACTAACCTTGCTGAAGAAGCCAAGCAGAGGCAACTTGAAGAGGCACCCTGGGAGGAGACGGGTGGATCTGCGACACAGGCAAGCCAAATTTGCACAGAAAAGCCAACAAAATAGACAATTTGGGAAATGAGAGAATTCACACTCAAGAAAACAGAAATCATAAAGCAATCTGAGAAAGACTTCAAAATCAGAATGTTTATCTTCCAAAAAATAAAGGAAAGAAACATATTCAAAAGAAACAAAGAGGAAGATGTAAATGAGTTCTAGAATGCATGATAGATTTTATGTACTAGGAACTATTCAAAGGGAATGCGGCAAGGGAAAGTAATGAGGGGAAAGAATAAATGTGATTTGAAAAGAAAAAGAAAGCACATGTATATAGGGGGTGGGGGTTGTGGGGTGGGTAGGGATATGGGTAAAATGAGAATTAACTCGTGTCATACACTGGTACAAATTTCCCAATGGTGAGTGTAATTGTGATCCATATATAAAATGTACCAATAGGGGCTGGGAATTTAGCTCAAGTGGTACCGCGCCAACCTTGGATGCACAAGGTCCAGAGTTTGAGCCCCAGTACTGCAAAAAAAAAAAAAAAGTACCAATAAAGAATTCAATTTTAAAAAAAAAGAGGAAGTAAAGAAACTGAGGCAGAGAACTAGGAGAAAAGGAATAGGGGCGGGCCCTAGGGAGGGCTGGTCGGGAGGCTCCAGCCTTCCAGGAGAAGGACAACACAGGTCCTGCAGGGAGGAGGCAATTTGGCGACATGATCTCACTTCCTTTACTGCTTCCTGTCAGGCCAAGCCCTACAGTTCCTGTAACATCCCCTTCCCTTTCCTGCCTCTGATCTTTGTTTCTCTTGGAAGTAGCAGCAACTGATTTGCCCTCCCCACCCACCCTATGGGGGCAGGACCAGGTCTGCCCTGCACCTGGATTCCTGGGACTCAGATCAGGGCCAGACTCAACTCAGATCCAGTCATCAGCAGCAGCACAATGAAACAGGATAAAAATAAATAAATAAAACTGAAATGTATGATGCCTGGCTCACTTCTACTGTAGAATCATCTAGGACAACCGAGTCAACTTAATCTACAGAAAACCCGGACTTTAAGAATACTTCTGGTATTATATGTATCAGGAGATATTAACGTGAATTTTCCTTTCCCCTTCTTGTTTAACACAGATAAGAAATAATGACAATTACTATCCAGCTAGCCAAAGGAGGACCGTTCCTCACCACCAAACAAGACGTAGTAAAACCCAAGAAACACTCTTTACAGATGAGTAGTAAAAGTTGGTAAAAGAGGCCACTACCATACAGTAAAGCAGTAGTGTTATTAAATAAGACATTTCAAGTGCTACTTTGCTCGAAATCCAAATAGCAGATTCATTCAGCTGTTACTGTAATCAGGACCTTTGGAACTGCTCAGTCCAAGGGTCCTGTCAGAGACCCAGAAAGTGTTTATGTGCCCTTTCCCAAGCATGTGCACCACGCAGAAGGTGTTGAGAAAAACACTGGCATTTACTCAGCACTTACCATGTGCCTCCTCCTTTAAACAGACTGACTCCTCAAACTCAGATTGTGAGAGGGGAACTATTACTACCTCCACATTACAGATGAAGAAAATGGGCTCATAAAGATTTGGGATCTTTCAGAAAAATAACAGAACAAAGACTGGAACCCAAACCTTTCTGATTCCAAAGCAGAACCAACTCTTCCTTATTTCCCAAACTTGCCTTCTGCTATCAAGCCGGAGCTATGAACTTTCCACATGTTCATTCAAATATTTATTGAGTACTTTCAGTATGACACAGAAGGCAGTGGTTCTGCATGGGGAAAAGGAATAATGGAGGTTATACTCTGCCAAAGAGAAGACAGACACACACACTGACAACTAAGTCATTCAATGTGAAGTAAGAATAAGTAATATGAGCTGGAGGTGAGGAAGAAGGAGGGATAAATCCTGAGCAGAGCACCAAATGAGAGCCCCTTAGATAAAGAGGTCAGGGAAGGCCACTCTACAGAGCTGGTATCGAGCAGATACTGCTGGACATACACACATATGGATAAAGCACATCCCAGATAGAGTGAACAGCTATTCCAAGTCCCACTGGTGAGAACCAGCTTGGGTGTAGGCAGAACAAAAGGGCCAGGGCAGCCAAGGGCCAGTGAGCAAGAGAGAGGTGGCTGAGGAAGACAGAGTGGTAGGGGCTGGGTCAAGAACCTCAAGAATGTCTCATCCTATTCTGGCAACCATGGCAATCCACTGGATGGCTTTAAGGATGGAAGAGACATGATCGGATCTAAATTTTAAAAGGATCATTCTGGGGGCTAGAAGTGTAGCTCAGTGGTAGAGCAACTGTCTACCTTGGACAAGGTTTTTGTTTTGATTCTCAGTACCTCAAACAATAGATAAATTAAGTCCACCATTTTGGTAACTCTGTGGAGAATGGAGGGGCGGCAATGGTGGCAGACATGGAAGACAAAGGAGGCTGAGCTGTTGGGAGAGTCAGGCAAGAGATGACAGCAGTTTGGACTGGAAAAGTAGAAACAGAGAAGTGGATGAATTAGGAATATATCTTAGAGATAGAATCAGTAGGACTTGCTCACAGACATGGAACTGAGGGAATTACACTTTTGTAACAGTAATTAGATAGATAGCAATGGTATTAACAGACATAAGAAAGAATAGAGAGGAAGCAGATTAGAACAAGTAGTCAGATTCTGATTAATAACATGCAGGTGGAGATACTCAGAGCAAAGCTGGCTGTGTGGCCTGGAGGACAGGTCTCGGCCCTCTGCACATATCCAGCCGTCATGAAGCACACCCTGATGCCATGAACAAAAGACACCGCACAAAAGGGGGCTAAGAACAGTCTCCACACAGGAGGCCACAGGCCGAGCAGGAGTAGCCGCTGGGGCAAAAGGAGCAGGCCAGAGAGAGACCAGCGACTGCTGAGAGGCAGATCCCAGACCCTGGATTCTGCAACTTGGAAATTATCATTGACCTTGATAGGCAGAGCAAAAGTTATCAAAATACTTCAAACAGTAAAAAGAGAAGGGAAGGAAGAAAATGAATGCAGTGAATATAGACGAATCTTTTGAGAAATGGGCAGCAGCTGCAATGGAGGTAAAATCAGAGGGCCCAGGATCCTTTCCCCAAACCTCGGGTATCTGTCTTATGTCTGCGGGGCCACTGCAAGTGAGGCAGTTAACAGGAAAGAACTCCTGACACAGAAAGGAGGGTCCAAAAGGGGACAGGAACTAAGCATGGCGGAGGGCTGATCTGGGGGAGCAGAGATATTCCTTGTACTTCCACAGTCAGATAGTTTGCAGCAAGAAAGGCAAG